>JAFNIE010000022.1:42500-120056 GCA_027742785.1 Vigna reflexopilosa | reverse complement strand
AAAATCCAAGTCTTTGAAAGTTTCCCAAATCTTGGCACCATGCACCGACTATTGTAGCTTGAAATCCTACCAAGATTAAAAATTTCTTGTACCAAGATTTTTAAGGTATTCATTTGTGACATAAAGAGTGCATTCCAACCATCAATCCCAAAATCCAAATCTTTGAAAGTTTCCAAATCTTGGCACCAAGCACCAACATGGTAGCTTGAAAACCAACCAAGATTCAAAATTTCTTGCACCAAGACTTTTACAGTATTCATTTGGGGACATAAAGAGTGCATTCCAACCATCAAATCCAAAATCCAAGTCTTTCAAAATTTCCCAAATCTTGGCACCAACCACCCACTAAGATAGCTTGAAAACAACCCAAAATTAAAAATTTCTTGCACCAAGACTTTTACTGTAGTCATTTAGTGTCATAAAGAGTGCATTCAACCGATTAAATCTCAAAAACCAAGACTTTGAAAATTTCCCAAATCTTGGCACCATGCACCAACATAGCCAGGTCACACCACCAAACTTGGCTAGCTTGAAAACAAACCAAAATGAAAAATAACTTGCACGATATTTTTATAGTAGTCATTTGGTGATATAAAGAGTGCGTTTAAACCATCAAATCCCAAAATCCAAGTCTTTGAAAGTTTCCCAAATCTTGGCACCATGCACCGACTATTGTAGCTTGAAATCCTACCAAGATTAAAAATTTCTTGTACCAAGATTCTTATAGTATTCTTTTGGTGACATAAAGAGTGCATTCCAACCATCAAATCCAAAATCCAAATCTTTGAAAGTTTCCCAAAACTTGGCACCAAGCACCAACTATGGTAGCTTGAAAACCAACCAAGATTCAAAATTTCTTGCACCAAGACTTTTACAGTATTCATTTAGGGACATAAAGAGTGCATTCCAACCATCAAATCCAAAAATCCAAGTCTTTCAAAATTTCCCAAATCTTGGCACCAACCACCCACTAAGATAGCTTGAAAACAACCCAAAATTAAAAATTTCTTGCACCAAGACTTTTACTGTAGTCATTTAGTGTCATAAAGAGTGCATTCAACCGATTAAATCTCAAAAACCAAGACTTTGAAAATTTCCCAAATCTTGGCACCATGCACCAACATAGCCAGGTCACACCGCCAAACTTGGCTAGCTTGAAAACAAACCAAAATGAAAAATTTCTTGCACGATATTTTTATAGTAGTCATTTGGTGATATAAAGAGTGCGTTTCAACCATCAAATCCCAAAATCCAAGTCTTTGAAAGTTTCCCAAATCTTGGCACCATGCACCGACTATTGTAGCTTGAAATCCTACCAAGATTAAAAATTTCTTGTACCAAGATTTTTAAGTATTCATTTGGTGACATAAAGAGTGCATTCCAACCATCAAATCCAAAAATCCAAATCTTTGAAAGTTTCCCAAAATCTTGGCACCAAGCACCAACATGGTAGCTTGAAAACCAACCAAGATTCAAAATTTCTTGCACCAAGACTTTTACAGTATTCATTTGGGGACATAAAGAGTGCATTCCAACCATCAAATCCAAAATCCAAGTCTTTCAAAATTTCCCAAATCTTGGCACCAACCACCCACTAAGATAGCTTGAAAACAACCCAAAATTAAAAATTTCTTGCACCAAGACTTTTACTGTAGTCATTTAGTGTCATAAAGAGTGCATTCAACCGATTAAATCTCAAAAACCAAGACTTTGAAAATTTCCCAAATCTTGGCACCATGCACCAACATAGCCAGGTCACACCGCCAAACTTGGCTAGCTTGAAAACAAACCAAAATGAAAATTTCTTGCACGATATTTTTATAGTAGTCATTTGGTGATATAAAGAGTGTGTTCCAACCATCCAATCCCAAAATCCAAGTCTTTGAAAGTTTCCCAAATCTTGGCACCATGCACCGACTATTGTAGCTTGAAATCCTACCAAGATTAAAAATTTCTTGTACCAAGATTTTTAAGGTATTCATTTGGTGACATAAAGAGTGCATTCCAACCATCATATCCCAAAATCCAAATCTTTGAAAGTTTCCCAAATCTTGGCACCAAGCACCAACATGGTAGCTTGAAAACCAACCAAGATTCAAAATTTCTTGCACCAAGACTTTTACAGTATTCATTTGGGGACATAAAGAGTGCATTCCAACCATCAAATCCTAAAATCCAATTCTTTTAAAATTTCCCAAATCATGGCACCAACCACCCACTAAGATAGCTTGAAAACAACCAAAAATTAAAAATTTCTTGCACCTAGACTTTTACTGTAGTCATTTAGTGACATAAAGAGTGCATTCAACCGATTAAATCTCAAAAACCAAGACTTTGAAAATTTCCCAAATCTTGGCACCATGCACCAACATAGCAAGGTCACATCGCCAAACTTGGCTGCTTGAAAACAAACCAAAATGAAAAATTTATTTCACGATATTTTTATAGTAGTCATTTGGTGATATAAAGAGTGCGTTCCAACCATCAAATCCCAAAATCCAAGTGTTTGAAAGTTTCCCAAATCTTGGCACCATGCACCGACTATTGTAGCTTGAAATCCTACCAAGATTAAAAATTTCTTGTACCAAGATTTTTAAGTATTCATTTGGTGACATAAAGAGTGCATTCCAACCATCAAATCCCAAAATCCAAATCTTTGAAAGTTTCCCAAATCTTGGCACCAAGCACCAACATGGTAGCTTGAAAACCAGCCAAGATTCAAAATTTCTTGCACCAAGACTTTTACAGTATTCATTTGGGGACATAAAGAGTGCATTCCAACCATCAAATCCCAAAATCCAAGTCTTTGAAAATTTCCCAAATCTGGGCACCAACCACTCACTAAGACAGCTTGAAAACAACCCAAAATTAAAAATTTCTTGCACCAAGACTTTTACTGTAGTCATTTAGTGTCATAAAGAGTGCATTCAACCGATTAGATCTCAAAAACCAAGACTTTGAAAATTTCCCAAATCTTGGCACCATGCACCAACATAGCCAGGTCACACCGCCAAACTTGGCTAGCTTGAAAACAAACCAAAATGAAAGATTTCTGGCACGATATTTTTATAGTAGTCATTTGGTGATATAAAGAGTGTGTTCCAACCATCCAATCCCAAAATCCAAGTCTTTGAAAGTTTCCCAAATCTTGGCACCATGCACCGACTATTGTAGCTTGAAATCCTACCAAGATTACAAATTTCTTGTACCAAGATTTTTAAGGTATTCATTTGGTGACATAAAGAGTGCATTCCAAACATCAAATCCCAAAATCCAAATCATTGAAAGGTTCAAAATCTTGGCACCAAGAACCAACATGGTAGCTTGAAAACCAACCAAGATTCAAAATTTCTTGCACCAAGACTTTTACAGTATTCATTTAGGGACATAAAGAGTGCATTCCAACCATCAAATCCAAAAATCCAAGTCTTTCAAAATTTCCCAAATCTTGGCACCAACCACCCACTAAGATAGCTTGAAAACAACCCAAAATTAAAAATTTCTTGCACCAAGACTTTTACTGTAGTCATTTAGTGTCATAAAGAGTGCATTCAACCGATTAAATCTCAAAAACCAAGACTTTGAAAATTTCCCAAATCTTGGCACCATGCACCAACATAGCCAGGTCACACCACCAAACTTGGCTAGCTTGAAAACAAACCAAAATGAAAAATAACTTGCACGATATTTTTATAGTAGTCATTTGGTGATATAAAGAGTGCGTTTAAACCATCAAATCCCAAAATCCAAGTCTTTGAAAGTTTCCCAAATCTTGGCACCATGCACCGACTATTGTAGCTTGAAATCCTACCAAGATTAAAAATTTCTTGTACCAAGATTTTTATAGTATTCTTTTGGTGACATAAAGAGTGCATTCCAACCATCAAATCCAAAAATCCAAATCTTTGAAAGTTTCCCAAAACTTGGCACCAAGCACCAACTATGGTAGCTTGAAAACCAACCAAGATTCAAAATTTCTTGCACCAAGACTTTTACAGTATTCATTTGGGGACATAAAGAGTGCATTCCAACCATCAAATCCCAAAATCCAAGTCTTTCAAAATTTCCCAAATCTTGGCACCAACCACCCACTAAGATAGCTTTAAAACAACCCAAAATTAAAAATTTCTTGCACCAAGACTTTTACTGTAGTCATTTAGTGACAAAAAGAGTGCATTCAACCGATTAAATCTCAAAAACCAAGACTTTGAAAACTTCCCAAATCTTGGCACCATGCACCAACATAGCCAGGTCACACCGCCAAACTTGGCTAGCTTGAAAACAAACCAAAATGAAAAATTTCTGGCACGATATTTTTATAGTAGTCATTTGGTGATATAAAGAGTGTGTTCCAACCATCCAATCCCAAAATCCAAGTCTTTGAAAGTTTCCCAAATCTTGGCACCATGCACCGACTATTGTAGCTTGAAATCCTACCAAGATTACAAATTTCTTGTACCAAGATTTTTAAGGTATTCATTTGCTGACATAAAGAGTGCATTCCAAACATCAAATCCCAAAATCCAAATCATTGAAAGTTTCAAAATCTTGGCACCAAGAACCAACATGGTAGCTTGAAAACCAACCAAGATTCAAAATTTCTTGCACCAAGACTTTTACAGTATTCATTTGGGGACATAAAGAGTGCATTCCAACCATCAAATCCAAAAATCCAAGTCTTTCAAAATTTCCCAAATCTTGGCACCAACCACCCACTAAGATAGCTTGAAAACAACCCAAAATTAAAAATTTCTTGCACCAAGACTTTTACTGTAGTCATTTAGTGTCATAAAGAGTGCATTCAACCGATTAAATCTCAAAAACCAAGACTTTGAAAATTTCCCAAATCTTGGCACCATGCACCAACATAGCCAGGTCACACCACCAAACTTGGCTAGCTTGAAAACAAACCAAAATGAAAAATAACTTGCACGATATTTTTATAGTAGTCATTTGGTGATATAAAGAGTGCGTTTAAACCATCAAATCCCAAAATCCAAGTCTTTGAAAGTTTCCCAAATCTTGGCACCATGCACCGACTATTGTAGCTTGAAATCCTACCAAGATTAAAAATTTCTTGTACCAAGATTCTTATAGTATTCTTTTGGTGACATAAAGACTGCATTCCAACCATCATATCCCAAAATCCAAATCTTTGAAAGTTTCCCAAATCTTGCACCAAGCACCAACATGGTAGCTTGAAAACCAACCAAGATTCAAAATTTCTTGCACCAAGACTTTTACAGTATTCATTTGGGGACATAAAGAGTGCATTCCAACCATCAAATCCTAAAATCCAATTCTTTTAAAATTTCCCAAATAATGGCACCAACCACCCACTAAGATAGCTTGAAAACAACCAAAAATTAAAAATTTCTTGCACCTAGACTTTTACTGTAGTCATTTAGTGACATAAAGAGTGCATTCAACCGATTAAATCTCAAAAACCAAGACTTTGAAAATTTCCCAAATCTTGGCACCATGCACCAACATAGCAAGGTCACATCGCCAAACTTGGCCTGCTTGAAAACAAACCAAAATGAAAAATTTATTTCACGATATTTTTATAGTAGTCATTTGGTGATATAAAGAGTGCGTTCCAACCATCAAATCCCAAAATCCAAGTGTTTGAAAGTTTCCCAAATCTTGGCACCATGCACCGACTATTGTAGCTTGAAATCCTACCAAGATTAAAAATTTCTTGTACCAAGATTTTTAAGGTATTCATTTGGTGACATAAAGAGTGCATTCCAACCATCAAATCCCAAAATCCAAATCTTTGAAAGTTTCCCAAATCTTGGCACCAAGCACCAACATGGTAGCTTGAAAACCAGCCAAGATTCAAAATTTCTTGCACCAAGACTTTTACAGTATTCATTTGGGGACATAAAGAGTGCATTCCAACCATCAAATCCCAAAATCCAAGTCTTTGAAAATTTCCCAAATCTGGCGCCAACCACTCACTAAGACAGCTTGAAAACAACCCAAAATTAAAAATTTCTTGCACCAAGACTTTTACTGTAGTCATTTAGTGTCATAAAGAGTGCATTCAACCGATTAGATCTCAAAAACCAAGACTTTGAAAATTTCCCAAATCTTGGCACCATGCACCAACATAGCCAGGTCACACCGCCAAACTTGGCTAGCTTGAAAACAAACCAAAATGAAAGATTTCTGGCACGATATTTTTATAGTAGTCATTTGGTGATATAAAGAGTGTGTTCCAACCATCCAATCCCAAAATCCAAGTCTTTGAAAGTTTCCCAAATCTTGGCACCATGCACCGACTATTGTAGCTTGAAATCCTACCAAGATTAAAAATTTCTTGTACCAAGATTTTTAAGGTATTCATTTGGTGACATAAAGAGTGCATTCCAACCATCAAATCCCAAAATCCAAATCTTTGAAAGTTTCCCAAATCTTGGCACCAAGCACCAACATGGTAGCTTGAAAACCAACCAAGATTCAAAATTTCTTGCACCAAGACTTTTACAGTATTCATTTAGGGACATAAAGAGTGCATTCCAACCATCAAATCCAAAAATCCAAGTCTTTCAAAATTTCCCAAATCTTGGCACCAACCACCCACTAAGATAGCTTGAAAACAACCCAAAATTAAAAATTTCTTGCACCAAGACTTTTACTGTAGTCATTTAGTGTCATAAAGAGTGCATTCAACCGATTAAATCTCAAAAACCAAGACTTTGAAAATTTCCCAAATCTTGGCACCATGCACCAACATAGCCAGGTCACACCACCAAACTTGGCTAGCTTGAAAACAAACCAAAATGAAAAATAACTTGCACGATATTTTTATAGTAGTCATTTGGTGATATAAAGAGTGCGTTTAAACCATCAAATCCCAAAATCCAAGTCTTTGAAAGTTTCCCAAATCTTGGCACCATGCACCGACTATTGTAGCTTGAAATCCTACCAAGATTAAAAATTTCTTGTACCAAGATTTTTATAGTATTCTTTTGGTGACATAAAGAGTGCATTCCAACCATCAAATCCAAAAATCCAAATCTTTGAAAGTTTCCCAAACTTGGCACCAAGCA
Organism: Vigna reflexopilosa; assembly: GCA_027742785.1. Classification (NCBI taxonomy): domain Eukaryota; kingdom Viridiplantae; phylum Streptophyta; class Magnoliopsida; order Fabales; family Fabaceae; genus Vigna; species Vigna reflexopilosa. The sequence continues at coordinate 112,998 of JAFNIE010000022.1, read as the reverse complement.
CCAACTATGGTAGCTTGAAAACCAACCAAGATTCAAAATTTCTTGCACCAAGACTTTTACAGTATTCATTTGGGGACATAAAGAGTGCATTCCAACCATCAAATCCCAAAATCCAAGTCTTTCAAAATTTCCCAAATCTTGGCACCAACCACCCACTAAGATAGCTTGAAAACAACCCAAAATTAAAAATTTCTTGCACCAAGACTTTTACTGTAGTCATTTAGTGACATAAAGAGTGCATTCAACCGATTAAATCTCAAAAACCAAGACTTTGAAAATTTCCCAAATCTTGGCACCATGCACCAACATAGCCAGGTCACACCGCCAAACTTGGCTAGCTTGAAAACAAACCAAAATGAAAAATTTCTGGCACGATATTTTTATAGTAGTCATTTGGTGATATAAAGAGTGTGTTCCAACCATCCAATCCCAAAATCCAAGTCTTTGAAAGTTTCCCAAATCTTGGCACCATGCACCGACTATTGTAGCTTGAAATCCTACCAAGATTAAAAATTTCTTGTACCAAGATTTTTAAGGTATTCATTTGTGACATAAAGAGTGCATTCCAACCATCAAATCCCAAAATCCAAATCTTTGAAAGTTTCCCAAATCTTGGCACCAAGCACCAACATGGTAGCTTGAAAACCAACCAAGATTCAAAATTTCTTGCACCAAGACTTTTACAGTATTCATTTGGGGACATAAAGAGTGCATTCCAACCATCAAATCCAAAAATCCAAGTCTTTCAAAATTTCCCAAATCTTGGCACCAACCACCCACTAAGATAGCTTGAAAACAACCCAAAATTAAAAATTTCTTGCACCAAGACTTTTACTGTAGTCATTTAGTGTCATAAAGAGTGCATTCAACCGATTAAATCTCAAAAACCAAGACTTTGAAAATTTCCCAAATCTTGGCACCATGCACCAACATAGCCAGGTCACACCACCAAACTTGGCTAGCTTGAAAACAAACCAAAATGAAAAATAACTTGCACGATATTTTTATAGTAGTCATTTGGTGATATAAAGAGTGCGTTCAAACCATCAAATCCCAAAATCCAAGTCTTTGAAAGTTTCCCAAATCTTGGCACCATGCACCGACTATTGTAGCTTGAAATCCTACCAAGATTAAAAATTTCTTGTACCAAGATTTTATAGTATTCTTTTGGTGACATAAAGAGTGCATTCCAACCATCAAATCCAAAAATCCAAATCTTTGAAAGTTTCCCAAATCTTGGCACCAAGCACCAACTATGGTAGCTTGAAAACCAACCAAGATTCAAAATTTCTTGCACCAAGACTTTTACAGTATTCATTTAGGGACATAAAGAGTGCATTCCAACCATCAAATCCAAAAATCCAAGTCTTTCAAAATTTCCCAAATCTTGGCACCAACCACCCACTAAGATAGCTTGAAAACAACCCAAAATTAAAAATTTCTTGCACCAAGACTTTTACTGTAGTCATTTAGTGACATAAAGAGTGCATTCAACCGATTAAATCTCAAAAACCAAGACTTTGAAAATTTCCCAAATCTTGGCACCATGCACCAACATAGCCAGGTCACACCGCCAAACTTGGCTAGCTTGAAAACAAACCAAAATGAAAAATTTCTTGCACGATATTTTTATAGTAGTCATTTGGTGATATAAAGAGTGCGTTCCAACCATCCAATCCCAAAATCCAAGTCTTTGAAAGTTTCCCAAATCTTGGCACCATGCACCGACTATTGTAGCTTGAAATCCTACCAAGATTAAAAATTTCTTGTACCAAGATTTTTAAGGTATTCATTTGGTGACATAAAGAGTGCATTCCAACCATCAAATCCCAAAATCCAAATCTTTGAAAGTTTCCCAAATCTTGGCACCAAGCACCAACATGGTAGCTTGAAAACCAACCAAGATTCAAAATTTCTTGCACCAAGACTTTTACAGTATTCATTTGGGGACATAAAGAGTGCATTCCAACCATCAAATCCAAAATCCAAGTCTTTCAAAATTTCCCAAATCTTGGCACCAACCACCCACTAAGATAGCTTGAAAACAACCCAAAATTAAAAATTTCTTGCACCAAGACTTTTACTGTAGTCATTTAGTGTCATAAAGAGTGCATTCAACCGATTAAATCTCAAAAACCAAGACTTTGAAAATTTCCCAAATCTTGGCACCATGCACCAACATAGCCAGGTCACACCGCCAAACTTGGCTAGCTTGAAAACAAACCAAAATGAAAATTTCTTGCACGATATTTTTATAGTAGTCATTTGGTGATATAAAGAGTGTGTTCCAACCATCCAATCCAAAAATCCAAGTCTTTGAAAGTTTCCCAAATCTTGGCACCATGCACCGACTATTGTAGCTTGAAATCCTACCAAGATTAAAAATTTCTTGTACCAAGATTTTTAAGGTATTCATTTTGTGACATAAAGAGTGCATTCCAACCATCATATCCCAAAATCCAAATCTTTGAAAGTTTCCCAAATCTTGGCACCAAGCACCAACATGGTAGCTTGAAAACCAACCAAGATTCAAAATTTCTTGCACCAAGACTTTTACAGTATTCATTTGGGGACATAAAGAGTGCATTCCAACCATCAAATCCTAAAATCCAATTCTTTTAAAATTTCCCAAATCATGGCACCAACCACCCACTAAGATAGCTTGAAAACAACCAAAAATTAAAAATTTCTTGCACCAAGACTTTTACTGTAGTCATTTAGTGACATAAAGAGTGCATTCAACCGATTAAATCTCAAAAACCAAGACTTTGAAAATTTCCCAAATCTTGGCACCATGCACCAACATAGCAAGGTCACACCGCCAAACTTGGCTAGCTTGAAAACAAACCAAAATGAAAAATTTCTTGCACGATATTTTTATAGTAGTCATTTGGTGATATAAAGAGTGCGTTCCAACCATCAAATCCCAAAATCCAAGTGTTTGAAAGTTTCCCAAATCTTGGCACCATGCACCGACTATTGTAGCTTGAAATCCTACCAAGATTAAAAATTTCTTGTACCAAGATTTTTAAGGTATTCATTTGGTGACATAAAGAGTGCATTCCAACCATCAAATCCCAAAATCCAAATCTTTGAAAGTTTCCCAAATCTTGGCACCAAGCACCAACATGGTAGCTTGAAAACCAGCCAAGATTCAAAATTTCTTGCACCAAGACTTTTACAGTATTCATTTGGGGACATAAAGAGTGCATTCCAACCATCAAATCCCAAAATCCAAGTCTTTGAAAATTTCCCAAATCTGGGCGCCAACCACCCACTAAGACAGCTTGAAAACAACCCAAAATTAAAAATTTCTTGCACCAAGACTTTTACTGTAGTCATTTAGTGTCATAAAGAGTGCATTCAACCGATTAGATCTCAAAAACCAAGACTTTGAAAATTTCCCAAATCTTGGCACCATGCACCAACATAGCCAGGTCACACCGCCAAACTTGGCTAGCTTGAAAACAAACCAAAATGAAAGATTTCTGGCACGATATTTTTATAGTAGTCATTTGGTGATATAAAGAGTGTGTTCCAACCATCCAATCCCAAAATCCAAGTCTTTGAAAGTTTCCCAAATCTTGGCACCATGCACCGACTATTGTAGCTTGAAATCCTACAAAGATTAAAAATTTCTTGTACCAAGATTTTTATAGTATTCTTTTGGTGACATAAAGAGTGCATTCCAACCATCAAATCCAAAAATCCAAATCTTTGAAAGTTTCCCAAAACTTGGCACCAAGCACCAACTATGGTAGCTTGAAAACCAACCAAGATTCAAAATTTCTTGCACCAAGACTTTTACAGTATTCATTTAGGGACATAAAGAGTGCATTCCAACCATCAAATCCAAAAATCCAAGTCTTTCAAAATTTCCCAAATCTTGGCACCAACCACCCACTAAGATATCTTGAAAACAACCCAAAATTAAAAATTTCTTGCACCAAGACTTTTACTGTAGTCATTTAGTGTCATAAAGAGTGCATTCAACCGATTAAATCTCAAAAACCAAGACTTTGAAAATTTCCCAAATCTTGGCACCATGCACCAACATAGCCAGGTCACACCGCCAAACTTGGCTAGCTTGAAAACAAACCAAAATGAAAAATTTCTTGCACGATATTTTTATAGTAGTCATTTGGTGATATAAAGAGTGCGTTCAAACCATCAAATCCCAAAATCCAAGTCTTTGAAAGTTTCCCAAATCTTGGCACCATGCACCGACTATTGTAGCTTGAAATCCTACCAAGATTAAAAATTTCTTGTACCAAGATTTTTATAGTATTCTTTGGTGACATAAAGAGTGCATTCCAACCATCAAATCCAAAAATCCAAATCTTTGAAAGTTTCCCAAATCTTGGCACCAAGCACCAACTATGGTAGCTTGAAAACCAACCAAGATTCAAAATTTCTTGCACCAAGACTTTTACAGTATTCATTTGGGGACATAAAGAGTGCATTCCAACCATCAAATCCCAAAATCCAAGTCTTTCAAAATTTCCCAAATCTTGGCACCAACCACCCACTAAGATAGCTTGAAAACAACCCAAAATTAAAAATTTCTTGCACCAAGACTTTTACTGTAGTCATTTAGTGACATAAAGAGTGCATTCACCCGATAAAATCTCAAAAACCAAGACTTTGAAAATTTCCCAAATCTGGGCACCATGCACCAACATAGCCAGGTCACACCGCCAAACTTGGCTAGCTTGAAAACAAACCAAAATGAAAAATTTCTTGCACGATATTTTTATAGTAGTCATTTGGTGATATAAAGAGTGCGTTTAAACCATCAAATCCCAAAATCCAAGTCTTTTAAAGTTTCCCAAATCTTGGCACCATGCACCGACTATTGTAGCTTGAAATCCTACCAAGATTAAAAATTTCTTGTACCAAGATATTTAAGGTATTCATTTGCTGACAAAAAGAGTGCATTCCAACCACCAAATCCCAAAATCAAAATCTTTGAAAGTTTCCCAAATCTTGGCACCAAGCACCAACATGATAGCTTGAAAACCAACCAAGATTCAATATTTCTTGCACCAAGACTTTTACAGTATTCATTTGGGGACATAAAGAGTGCATTCCAACTATCAAATCCCAAAATCCAAGTCTTTGAAAATTTCCCAAATCTTGGCACCATGCACCGACTATTGTAGCTTGAAATCCTACCAAGATTAAAAATTTCTTGTACCAAGATTTTTAAGGTATTCATTTGGTGACATAAAGAGTGCATTCCAACCATCAAATCCAAAAATCCAAATCTTTGAAAGTTTCCCAAATCTTGGCACCAAGCACCAACATGGTAGCTTGAAAACCAACCAAGATTCAAAATTTCTTGCACCAAGACTTTTACAGTATTCATTTGGCGACACAAAGAGTGCATTCCAACCATCAAATCCTAAAATCCAATTCTTTTAAAATTTCCCAAATCATTGCACCAACCACCCACTAAGATAGCTTGAAAACAACCAAAATTTAAAAATTTCTTGCACCAAAACTTTTACTGTAGTCATTTAGTGACATAAAGAGTGCATTCAACTGATTAAATCTCAAAAACCAAGACTTTGAAAATTTCCCAAATCTTGGCACCATGCACCAACATAGCCAGGTCACACCGCCAAACTTGGCCTGCTTGAAAACAAACCAAAATGAAAAATTTCTTGCACGATATTTTTATAGTGGTCATTTGGTGATATAAAGAGTGCGTTCCAACCATCAAATCCCAAAATCCAAGTGTTTGTAAGTTTCCCAAATCTTGGCACCATGCACCGACTATTGTAGCTTGAAATCCTACCAAGATTAAAAATTTCTTGTACCAAGATTTTTACAGTATTCTTTTTGTGACATAAAGAGTGCATTCCAACCATCAAATCCAAAAATCCAAATCTTTGAAAGTTTCCCAAATCTTGGCACCAAGCACCAACTATGGTAGCTTGAAAACCAACCAAGATTCAAAATTTCTTGCACCAAGAATTTTACAGTATCCATTTGGGGACATAAAGATTGCATTCCAACCATCAAATCCAAAAATCCAAGTCTTTCAAAATTTCCCAAATCTTGGCTCCAACCACCCACTAAGATAGCTTGAAAACAATCCAAAATTAAAAATTTCATGCACCAAGACTTTTACTGTAGTCATTTAGTGACATAAAGAGTGCATTCAACCGATTAAATCTCAAAAACCAAGACTTTGAAAATTTCCCAAATCTTGGCACCACGCACCAACATAGGCAGGTCACACCGCCAAACTTGGCTAGCTTGAAAACAAACCAAAATGAAAAATTTCTTGCACGATATTTTTATAGTAGTCATTTGGTGATATAAAGAGTGCGTTCCAACCATCCCATCCCAAAATCCAAGTCTTTGAAAGTTTCCCAAATCTTGGCACCATGCACCGACAATTGTAGCTTGAAATCCTACCAAGATTAAAAATTTCTTGTACCGAGATTTTTAAGGTATTCTTTTGGTGACATAAAGAGTGCATTCCAACCATCAAATCCAAAAATCAAAATCTTTGAAAGTTTCCCAAATCTTGGCACCAAGCACATACATGAAAGCTTGAAAACCAACCAAGATTCAAAATTTCTTGCACCAAAACTTTTACAGTATTCATTTGGTGACATAAAGAGTGCATTTCAACTAACAAATCCCAAAATCCAAGTCTTTGAAAATTTCTCAAATCTCGGTACCAACCACCCACTAAGATAGCTTGAAAACAACAAAAAATTAAAAATTTCTTGCACCAAGACTTTTACTGTAGTCATTTTGTGTCATAAAGAGTGCATTCAACCGATTAAATCTCAAAAACCAAGACTTCGAAAATTTCCCAAATTTTGGCACCATTCACCAACATAGCAAGGTCACACCGCCAAACTTGGCTAGCTTGAAAACAAACCAAAATAAAAATTTCTTGCACGATATTTTTATAGTAGTCATTTGGTGATATAAAGAGTGTATTCCAACCATCCAATCCCAATATCCAAGTCTTTGAAAGTTTCCCAAATCTTGGCACCATGCACCGACTATTGTAGCTTGAAATCCTACCAAGATTAAAAATTTCTTGTACCAAGATTTTTAAGGTATTCATTTGGTGACATAAAGAGTGCATTCCAAAATCAAATCCCAAAATCCAAATCTTTGAAAGTTTCCCAAATCTTGGCACCAAGCACCGACATGGTAGCTTGAAAACCAACCAAAATTCAAAATTTCTTGCACCAAGACTTTTACAGTATTAATTTTGGGACATAAAGAGTGCATTCCAACCATCAAATCCTAAAATCCAATTCTTTTAAAATTTCCCAAATCATGGCACCAACCACCCACTAAGATAGCTTGAAAACAACCAAAAATTAAAAATTTCTTGCACCAAGACATTTACTGTAGTCATTTAGTGTCATAAAGAGTGCATTCAACCGATTAAATCTCGAAAACCAAGACTTTGAAAATTTCCCAAATCTTGGCACCATGCACCAACATAGCCAGGTCACACCGCCAAACTTGGCTAGCTTGAAAACAAACCAAAATGAAAAATTTCTTGCACGATATTTTAATAGTAGTCATTTGGCGATATAAAGAGTGTGTTCCAACCATCCAATCCCAAAATCCAAGTCTTTGAAAGTTTTCCAAATCTTGGCACCATGCACCGACTATTGTAGCTTGAAATCCTACCAAGATTAAAAATTTCTTGTACCAAGATTTTTAAGGTATTCATTTGGTGACATTAAGAGTGCATTCCAAAATCAAATCCCAAAATCCAAATCTTTGAAAGTTTCCCAAAACTTCGCACCAAGCACCTACTATGGTAGCTTGAAAACCAACCAAGATTCAAAATTTCTTGTACCAAGACTTTTACAGTATTCATTTGGGGACATAAAGAGTGCATTCCAACCATCAAATCCCAAAATCCAAGTCTTTCAAAATTTCCTAAATCTTGGCACCAACCGCCCACTAAGATAGCTTTAAAACAACCCAAAATTAAAAATTTCTTGCACCAAGACTTTTACTGAAGTCATTTAGTGACCTAAAGAGTGCATTCAACTTATTAAATCTCAAAAACAAAGACTTTGAAAATTTCCCAAATCTTGGCACCATGCACCAACATAGCAAGGTCGCACCGCCAAACTTGGCTAGCTTGAAAACAAACCAAAATAAAAATTTCTTGCACGATATTTTAATAGTAGTCATTTGGTGATATAAAAAGTGTGTTCCAACCATCCAATCCCAAAATCCAAGTCTTTGAAAGTTTCCCAAATCTTGGCACCATGCACCGACTATTGTAGCTTGAAATCCTACCAAGATTAAAAATTTCTTGTACCAAGATTTTTACAGTATTCTTTTGGTGACATAAAGAGTGCATTCCAACCATCAAATCCAAAAATCAAAGTCTTTGAAAGTTTCCCAAATCTTGGCACCAAGCACCAATTATGGTAGCTTGAAAACCAACCAAGATTCAAAATTTCTTGCACCAAGACTTTTATAGTAATCATTTGGGGACATAAAGAGTGCATTCCAACCATCAAATCCCAAAATCCAAGTCTTTGAAGATTTCCCAAATCTTGGAAACAACCGCCCACTAAGATAGCTTGAAAACTACCCAAAATTAAAAATTTCTTGCACCAAGACTTTTACTGTAGTAATTTAGTGACATAAAGTGTGCATTCAACCGATTAAATCTCAAAAACCAAGACTTTGAAAATTTCCCAAATCTTGGCACCATGCACCAACATAGCCAGGTCACACCGCCAAACTTGGCTAGCTTGAAAACAAACCAAAATGAAAAATTTCTTGCACGATATTTTTATAGTAGTCATTTGGTGATATAAAGAGTGTGTTCCAACTATCCAATCCCAAAATCCAAGTCTTTGAAAATTTCCCAAATCTTGGCACCATGCACCGACTATTGTAGCTTGAAATCCTACCAAGATTAAAAATTTCTTGTACCAAGATTTTTAAGGTATTCATCTGGTGACATAAAGAGAGCATTCCAACCATCAAATCCCAAAATCCAAATCTTTGAAAGTTTCCCAAATCTTGGCACCAAGCACCAACATGGTAGCTTGAAAACCAACCAAGATTCAAAATTTCTTGCACCAAGACTTTTACAGTATTCATTTGGGGACATAGAGAGTGCATTCCAACCATCAAATCCTAAAATCCAATTCTTTTAAAATTTCCCAAATCATGGCACCAACCACGCACTAAGATAGCTTGAAAACAACCAAAAATTAAAAATTTCTTGCACCAAGACATTTACTGTGGTCATTTAGTGTCATAAAGAGTGCATTCAACCGATTAAATCTCAAAACCAAGGCTTTGAAAATTTCCCAAATCTTGGCATCATGCACCAACATAGCCAGGTCACACCGCCAAACTTGGCTAGCTTGAAAACAAACCAAAATGAAAAATTTCTTGCACGATATTTTAATAGTAGTCATTTGGCGATATAAAGAGTGTGTTCCAACCATCCAATCCCAAAATCCAAGTCTTTGAAAGTTTTCCAAATCTTGGCACCATGCACCGACTATTGTAGCTTGAAATCCTACCAAGATTAAAAATTTCTTGTACCAAGATTTTTAAGGTATTCATTTGGTGACATGAAGAGTGCATTCCAAACATCAAATCCCAAAATCCAAATCTTTGAAAGTTTCGCAAATCTTGGCACCAAGCACCAACATGAAAGCTTGAAAACCAACCAAGATTCAAAATTTCTTGCACCAAGACTTTTACAGTATTCATTTTGGGACATAAAGACTGCATTTCAACTAACAAATCCCAAAATCCAAGTCTTTGAAAATTTCTCAAATCTCGGCACCAACCACCCACTAAGATAGCTTGAAAACAACCCAAAATTAAAAATTTTTTGCACCAAGACTTTTACTGTAGTCATTTTGTGTCATAAAGAGTGCATTCAACCGATTAAATCTCAAAAACCAAGACGTTGAAAATTTTCCAAATCTTGGCACCATGCACCAACATAGCAAGGTCGCACCGCCAAACTTTGCTAGCTTGAAAACAAACCAAAATAAAAATTTCTTGCACGATATTTTAATAGTAGTCATTTGGTGATATAAAGAGTGTGTTCCAACCATCCAATCCCAAAATCCAAGTCTTTGAAAGTTTCCCAAATCTTGGCACCATGCACCGACTATTGTAGCTTGAAATCCTACCAAGATTAAAAATTTCTTGTACCAAGATTTTTAAGGTATTCATTTGGTGACATAAAGAATGCATTCCAACCATCAAATCCCAAAATCCAAATCTTTGAAAGTTTCCCAAATCTTGGCACCAAGCACCAACATGGTAGCTTGAAAACCAACCAAGATTCAAAATTTCTTGCACCAAGACTTTTACAGTATTCATTTGGGGACATAAAGAGTGCATTCCAACCATCAAATCCTAAAATCCAATTCTTTTAAAATTTCCCAAATCATGGCACCAACCACCCACTAAGATAGCTTGAAAACAACCAAAAATTAAAAATTTCTTGCACCAAGACATTTACTGTGGTCATTTAGTGTCATAAAGAGTGCATTCAACCGATTAAATCTCAAAACCAAGGCTTTGAAAATTTCCCAAATCTTGGCATCATGCACCAACATAGCCAGGTCACACCGCCAAACTTGGTTAGCTTGAAAACAAACCAAAATGAAAAATTTCTTGCACGATAATTTATAAGTTGTCATTTGGTGATATAAAGAGTGTGTTCCAACCATCCAATCCCAAAATCCAAGTCTTTGAAAGTTTTCCAAATCTTGGCACCATGCACCGACTATTGTAGCTTGAAATCCTACCAAGATTAAAAATTTCTTGTACCAAGATTTTTAAGGTATTCATTTGGTGAAATAAAGAGTGCATTCCAAACATCAAATCCCAAAATCCAAATCTTTGAAAGTTTCCCAAATTTTGGCACCAAGCACCAACATGAAAGCTTGAAAACCAACCAAGATTCAAAATTTCTTGCACCAAGACTTTTACAGTATTCATTTTGGGACATAAAGAGTGCATTTCAACTAACAAATCCCAAAATCCAAGTCTTTGAAAATTTCTCACATCTCGGCACCAACCACCCACTAAGATAGCTTGAAAACAACCCAAGATTAAAAATTTCTTGCACCAAGACTTTTACTATAGTCATTTTGCGTCATAAAGAGTGCATTCAACCGATTAAATCTCAAAAACCAAGACTTTGAAAATTTCCCAAATCTTGGCACCATGCACCAACATAGCCAGGTCACACCCCCAAACATGGCTAGCTTGAAAACAAACAAAAATGAAAAATTTCTTGCACGATATTTTAATAGTAGTCATTTGGTGATATAAAGAGTGCGTTCCAACCATCAAATCCAAAAATCCAAGTCTTTGAAAGTGTCCCAAATCTTGGCACCATGCACCGACTACTGTAGCTTGAAATCCTACCAAGATTAAAAATTTCTTGTACCAAGATTTTTACAGTATTCTTTTGGTGACATAAAGAGTGCATTGCAACCAGCAAATCCAAAAATCCAAATCTTTGAAAGTTTCCCAAATCTTGGCACCAAGCACCAACATGGTAGCTTGCAAACCAACCAAGATTAAAAATTTCTTGCACCAAGACTTTTACAGTATTAATTTGGGGACATATAGAGTGCATTCAAACCTTCAAATCCCAAAATCCAAGTTTTTGAAAATTTCTCAAATCTTGGCACCAACCACCCACTAAGATAGCTTGAAAACAACCCAAAATTAAAAATTTCTTGCACCAAGACTTTTACTGTAGTCATTTAGTGACATAAAGAGTGCATTCAACCGATTAAATCTCAAAAATTAAGACTTTGAAAATTTCCCAAATCTTGGCACCATTCACCAACATAGCCAGGTCACACCGCCAAAGTTGGCTAGCTTGAAAACAAACCAAAATGAAAAATTTCTTGCATGATATTTTTTTAGTAGTGATTTGGTGAAATAAAGAGTGCGTTCCAACCATCAAATCCCAAAATCCAAGTCTTTGAAAGTTTCCCAAATCTTGGCACCAAGCACCGACTATTGTAGCTTGAAATCCTACCAAGATTAAAAATTTCTTGTACCAAGATTTTTACAGTATTCTTTTGGTGACATAAAGAGTGCATTCCAACCAGCAAATCCAAATCTTTGAAAGTTTCCCAAATCTTGGCACCAAGCACCAACTATGGTAGCTTGAAAACCAACCAAGATTAAAAATTTCTTGCACCATGACTTTGACAGTATTCATTTGCGGACATATAGAGTGCATTCAAACCATCAAATCCAAAAATCCAAGACTTTGAAAATTTCCAAAATCTTGGCACCATGCTCCAACATAGCTAGGTCACATCGCCAAACATGGCTAGCTTGAAAACAAACCAAAATGAAAAATTTCTTGCACGATATTTTTATAGTAGTCATTTGGTGATATGAAGAGTGTGTTCCAACCATCTAATCCCAAAATCCAAGTCTTTGAAAGTTTCCGAAATCATGGAACCATGCACCGACTATTGTAGCTTGAAATCCTACAAAGATTAAAATTTCTTGTACCAAGATTTTTGCAGTATTCTTTTGGTGACATAAAGAGTGCATTCCAACCATCAAATCCCAAAATCCAAATCTTTGAAAGTTTCCTAAATCTTGGCACCAAGCACCAACTATGGTAGCTTGAAAACCAACCAAGATTAAAAATTTCTTGCACCAAGATTTTTACAGTATTCTTTTGGTGACATAAAGAGTGCATTCCAACCAGCAAATCCAATAATCCAAATCTTTGAAAGTTTCCCAAATCTTGGCACCAAGCACTAACTATGGTAGCTTTAAAACAAACCAAGATTAAAAATTTCTTACACCAAGACTTTTACAGTATTCATTTGCGGACATATAGAGTGCATTCAAACCATCAAATCCCAAAATCCAAGACTTTGAAAATTTCCCAAATCTTTGCACTATGCACCAACATAGCCAAGTCATACCGCCAAACTTGGCTTGCTTGAAAACAAACCAAAATGAAAAATTTCTTGCACGATATTTTTATAGTAGTCATTTGGTAATATAGAAAGTCTGTTCCAACCATCAAATCCCAAAATCCAAGTCTTTGAAAATTTCCCAAATCTTGGCACCAACCACCCACTAAGATAGCTTGAAAACAACCCAAAATTAAAAATTTCTTGCACCAAGACTTTTACTGTAGTCATTTAGTGACATAAAGAGTGCATTCAACCGATTAAATCTCAAAAACCAGGACTTTGAAAATTTCTCAAATCTTGGCACCATGCACCAACATAGCCAAGTTACACCGCCAAACTTGGCTAGCTTGAAAACAAACAAAAATGAAAAATTTCTTGCATGATATTTTTTTAGTAGTCATTTGGTGATATAAAGAGTGCGTTCGAACCATCAAATCCAAAAATCCAAGTCCTTGAAGTTTCCCAAATCTTGGCACCAAGCACCGACTATTGTAGCTCTAAATCCTACCAAGATTAAAAATTTCTTGTACCAAGATTTTTACAGTATTCTTTTGGTGACATAAAGAGTTCATTCCAACCAGCAAATCCAAAAATCTAAATCTTTGAAAGTTTCCCAAATCTTGGCACCAAGCACCAACTATGGTAGCTTCAAAACCAACCAAGATTAAAAATTTCTTGCCCCAAGACTTTTACAGTATTCATTTGCGGACATATAGAGTGCATTCAAACCATCAAATCCAAAAATCCAAGACTTTGAAAATTTCCCAAATCTTGGCACCATGCTCCATTATAGCCAGTTCACACCGCCAAACTTGGCTAGCTTGAAAACAAACCAAAATGAAAAATTTCTTGCATGATATTTTTTGGTAGTCATTTGGTGATATAAAGAGTGCGTTCCAACCATCAAATCCCAAAATCCAAGTCTTGAAAGTTTCCCAAATCTTGGCACCAAGCACCGACTATTTTAGCTTGAAATCCTACCAAGATTAAAAATTTCTTGTTCCAAGATTTTTACAGTATTCTTTTGGTGACATAAAGAGTGCATTCCAACCATCAAATCCCAAAATCCAAATCTTTTAAAGTTTCCCAAATCTTGGCACCAAGCACCAAATATGGTAGGTTGAAAACCAACCAAGATTAAAAATTTCTTGCACCAAGATTTTTACAGTATTCATTTGGTGACATAAAGAGTGCATTCCAACCATCAAATCCCAAAATCCAAGTCTTTGATAGTTTCCCAAATCTTGGCACCAAGCACCAACATGGTAGCTTGAAAACCAACCAAGCTTAAAAATTTCTTGCACCAAGATTTTTACAGTAGTCATTTGGTGATATAAAGAGTGTGTTCCAACCATCATATCACAAAATCCAAGTCTTTGAAAGTTTCCCAAATCTTGGCACCAAGCACCGACTATTGTAGCTTGAAATCCTACCAAGATTAAAAATTTCCTGCACCAAGACTTTTACAGTATTCTTTTGGTGACATAAAGAGTGCATTCCAACCAGCAAATCCAAAAATCCAAATCTTTGAAAATTTCCCAAATCTTGGCACCAAGCACCAACTATGGTAGCTTGAAAACCAACCAAGATTAAAAATTTCTTGCACCAAGACTTTTACAGTATTCATTTGCGGACATATAGAGTGCATTTAAACCATCAAATCCCAAAATCCAAGACTTTGAAAATTTCCCAAATCTTGGCACCATGCTCCAACTTAGCCAGGTCACACCGCCAAACTTGGCTAGCTTGAAAACAAACAAAAATGAAAAATTTCTTGCACGATATTTTTATAGTAGTCATTTGGTGATATAAAGAGTGTGTTCCAATGATCAAATCCAGAAATCCAAGTGTTTGAAAGTTTCCCAAATCTTGGCACCATGCACCGACTATCGTAGCTTGAAATCCTACCAAGATTAAAAATTTCTTGCACCAAGATTTTTACAGTATTCATTTGGTGACATAAAGAGTGCATTCCAACCATCAAATCCCAAAATCCAAGTCTTTGAAAGTTTCCCAAATCTTGGCACCAAGCACCAACATGGTAGTCTAAAAACCAACCAAGATTAAAAATTTCTTGCACCAAGAATTTTACAGTATTCATTTGGGGACATAAAGAGTGCATTCCAACTATCAAATCCCAAAATCCAAGTCTTTGAAAATTTCCCGAATCTTGGCACCAACCACCCACTAAGATAGCTTGAAAACAACCCAAAATTAAAAATTTCTTGCACCAAGACTTTTACTGTAGTCATTTAGTGACATAAAGAGTGCATTCAACCGATTAAATCTCAAAACCCAAGACTTTGAAAATTTCCCAAATCTTGACACCATGCACCAACATAGCCAGGTCACACCGCCAAACTTGGCTAGCTTGAAAACAAACCAAAATGAAAAATTTCTTGCATGATATTTTTTTAGTAGTAATTTGGTGATATAAAGAGTGTGTTCCAACCATCAAATCCCAAAATCCAAGTCTTTGAAAGTTTCCCAAATCTTGGCACCATGCATCGACTATTGTAGCTTGAAATCCTACCAAGATAAAAAATTTCTTGTACCAAGATTTTTACAGTATTCTTTTGGTGACATAAAGAGTGCATTCCAACCATAAAATCCTAAAATCCAAATCTTTGAAAGTTTCCCAAATCTTGGCACCAAGCACCAACTATGGTAGCTTGAAAACCAACCAAGATTTAAAATTTCTTGCACCAAGATTTTTACAGTATTCATTTGGTGACATAAAGAGTGCATTAAAACCATCAAATCCCAAAATCCAAGACTTTGAAAATTTCCCAAATCTTGGCACCATGCACCAATATAACCAAGTCACACCGCCAAACTTGGCTAGCTTGAAAACAAACCAAAATGAAAAATTTCTAGCACGATATTTTTATAGTAGTTATTTAGTGATATAAAGAGTGTGTTCCAACCATCAAATCCCAAAATCCAAGTCTTTGAAAGTTTCCCAAATCTTGGCACCATGCACCGAGTATTGTAGCTTGAAATCGTACCAAGATTAAAAATTTCTTGTACCAAGATTTTTACAGTATTCTGTTGGTGACATAAAGAGTGCATTCTAACCAGCAAATCCAAAAATCCAAATCTTTGAAAGTTTCCCAAATCTTGGCACCAAGCACCAACTATGATAGCTTGAAAACCAACCAAGATTAAAAATTTCTTGCACCAAGACTTTTACAGTATTCATTTGCGGACATATAGAGTGCATTCAAACCATCAAATCCAAAAATCCAAGACTTTGAAAATTTCCCAAATCTTGGCACCATGCTCCAACATAGCCAGGTCACACCGCCAAACTTGGCTAGCTTGAAAACAAACCAAAATGAAAAATTTCTTGCATGATATTTTTTTAGTAGTCATTTGGTGATATAAAGAGTGCGTTCCAACCGTCAAATTCCAAAATCCAAGTCTCTGAAAGTTTCCCAAATCTTGGCACCAAGCACCGACTATTGTAGCTTGAAATCCTACCAAGATTCAAAATTTCTTGTACCAAGATTTTTTACAGTATTCTTTTGGTGACATAAAGAGTGCATTCCAACAAGCAAATCCAAAAATCCAAATCTTTGAAAGTTTCCCAAATCTTGGCACCAAGCACCAACTATGGTAGCTTGAAAACCAACCAAGATTAAAAATTTCTTGCACCAAGACTTTTACAGTATTCATTTGCGGACATATAGAGTGCATTTAAACCATCAAATCCAAAAATCCAAGACTTTGAAAATTTCCCAAATCTTGGCACCATGCTCCAACTTAGCCAGGTCACACCGCCAAACTTGGCTAGCCTGAAAACAAACCAAAATGAAAAATTTCTTGCACGATATTTTTATAGTTGTCATTTGGTGATATAAAGAGTGTGTTCCAATGATCAAATCCCAAAATCCAAGTGTTTGAAAGTTTCCCAAATCTTGGCACCATGCACCGACTATTGTAGCTTGAAATCCTACCAAGATTAAAATTTTCTTGCACCAAGATTTTTACAGTATTCATTTGGTGACATAAAGAGTGCATTCCAACCATCAAATCCCAAAATTCAAGTCTTTGAAAGTTTCCCAAATCTTGGCACCAAGCACCAACATGGTAGTCTAAAAACCAACCAAGATTAAAAATTTCTTGGACCAAGACTTTTACAGTATTCATTTGGGGACATAAAGAGTGCATTCCAACTATCAAATCCCAAAATCCAAGTCTTTGAAAATTTCCCGAATCTTGGCACCAACCACCCACTAAGATAGCTTGAAAACAACCCAAAATTAAAAATTTCTTGCACCAAGACTTAACTGTAGTCATTTAGTGACATAAAGAGTGCATTCAACCGATTAAATCTCAAAACCCAAGACTTTGAAAATTTCCCAAATCTTGACACCATGCACCAACATAGCCAGGTCACACCGCCAAACTTGGCTAGCTTGAAAACAAACCAAAATGAAAAATTTCTTGCATGATATTTTTTTAGTAGTCATTTGGTGATATAAAGAGTGCGTTCCAAAATCTTTGCACCTTGCACCGACTATTGTAGCTTGAAATCCTACCAAGATTAAAAATATCTTGTACCAAGATTTTTACAGTATTCATTTGGTGACATAAAGAGTGCATTCCAACCATCAAATCCCAAAATCCAAGTCTTTGAAAGTTTCCCAAATCTTGGCACCAAGCACCAATATGGTAGCTTGAAAACCAACCAAGATTAAAAATTTCACGCACCAAGACTTTTACCTTATTAATTTGGGGACATAAAGAGTGCATTCCAATCATCAAATCCCAAATTTCCCAAATCTTGGCATCAAGCACAAACGTCGCTAAATCTCACAACCAAAATTGGCTAGTTTGAAAATCAACGAAAATGAAAATTTTCTTGAACAATATTTTTAGAGTAGCCATTTTGGGATATAAAGAGTGCATTCCAACCATCAAATCTCAAAAACCGAGACTCTGAAAATTTCCAAAATCTCGGCACCATGCACCAATGTAGTTAAGTCTCACCATCAAAATTGGCTAGGTTTAAAACCAACAAAAACGAAAAATTTCTTGAACAAGATTTTTCTGGTAGCTATTTTGGGATATAAAGAGTACATTCCAACCATCAAATCTCAAAAACCAAGACTCTGAAAATTTCCAAAATCTTGGCACCAAGCACCAACTTAGCTTTGTCCCACCACCAAATTTGGCCAGCCTTAAAACCAACCAAACTAAAAAATTTCATGCACCAAGATTTTTAAATTAGTCGTTTGGTGATATAAATAGTGCATTCCAACCATTAAATCTCAAAAACAAAGACTTTGAAAATTTACCAAATCTTGGCACCACGCACCCATTAAGTTATCTTGAAAACCATCTCAAATGAAAAGTTAATTGCACAAGATTTTTACATCAGTCATTTGGTGATATAAAGAGTGCATTCCAAAAATGAAATCCCAAAAACCAAGACTTTTAAAATTTCCCAAATCTTGGCACCAAGCACCAACGTAGCTAAGTCTCACCACCAAAATTGGCTAGCTTGAAAACCAACCAAAATAAAAATTTTGTTGAACAAGATTTTTAGAGTAGCCATTTTGGGATATAAAGAGTGCATTCCATCAATCAAATTACAAAAACCAAGTCTTTGAAAATTTCCTAAATCTTGGCACCATGCACCAACACAGCTAAGTCCTACCCCGAAAATTGCCTAGCTTGAAAACCCACCAAAACCAAAAATTTCTTGAACAAGATTTTTATAGCAGCTATTTTGGGATATAAAGAGTGCATTCAACCATCAAATCTCAAAAACCAAGATTCTGAAAATTTCCAAAATCTTTGCACCAAGAACTAACATAGCTAAGTCTCACCACCAAAATTGCCTAGCTTGAAAACCAACCAAAACGAAAAATTTTTTAACAAGATTTTTATAGTAGCTATTTTGGGATATAAACAGTGCATTCCAACCATTAAATCTCAAAAACGAAGACTTTGAAAATTGCCTAAATCTTGGCACCAAGCACAAACGTAGCTAAGTCTCACAACAAAAATTGGCTAGTTTGAAAATCAACGAAAATGAAAATTTTCTTGAACAAGATTTTTAGAGTAGCCATTTTGGGATATAAAGAGTGCATTCCATCAATCAAATTACAAAAACCAAGACTTTGAAAATTTCCTAAATCTTGGCACCATGCACCAACATAGCTAAGTCTCACCCCGAAAATTGCCTAGCTTGAAAACCCACCAAAACCAAAAATTTCTTGAACAAGATTTTTATAGCAGCTATTTTGGGATATAAAGAGTGCATTCCAACCATCAAATCTCAAAAACCAAGACTCTGAAAATTTCCAAAATCTTTGCACCAAGGACTAACATAGCTAAGTCTCACCACCAAAATTGCCTAGCTTGAAAACCAACCAAAACGAAAAATTTTTGAACAAGATTTTTATAGTAGCTATTTTGGGATATAAACAGTGCATTCCAACCATTAAATCTCAAAAACGAACACTTTGAAAATTTCCCAAATCTTGGCACCAAGCACAAACGTAGCTAAGTCTCACAACCAAAATTGGCTAGTTTGAAAATCAACGAAAATGAAAATTTTCTTGAACAAGATTTTTAGAGTAGCCATTTTGGGATATAAAGAGTGCATTCCAACCATCAAATCTCAAAAACCGAGACTCTGAAAATTTCCAAAATCTCGACACCATGCACCAATGTAGTTAAGTCTCACCATCAAAATTGGCTATGTTGAAAACCAACAAAAATGAAAAATTTCTTGAACAAGATTTTTCTAGTAGCTATTTTGGGATATAAAGAATACATTCCAACCATCAAATCTCAAAATCCAAGACTCTGAAATTTCCAAAATCTTGGCACCAAGCACCAACTTAGCTTTGTCCCACCACCAAATTTGGCCAGCCTTAAAACCAACCAAACTAAAAAATTTCATGCACCAAGATTTTTAAATTAGTCATTTTGTGATATAAATAGTGCATTCCAACCATTAAATCTCAAAAACAAAGATTTTGAAAATTTACCAAATCTTGGCACCACGCATCCATTAAGCTATCTTGAAAACCATCTCAAATGAAATGTTAATTGCACAAGATTTTTACATCAGTCATTTGGTGATATAAAGAGTGCATTCCAACAAAGAAATCTCAATAACCAAGACTTTTAAAATTTCCCAAATCTTGGCACCAAGCACCAACGTAGCTAAGTCTCACCACCAAAATTGGCTAGCTTGAAAACCAACCAAAATGAAAATTTTGTTGAACAAGATTTTTAGAGTAGCCATTTTGGGATATAAAGAGTGCATTCCATCAATCAAATTACAAAAACCAAGACTTTGAAAATTTCCTAAATCTTGGCACCATGCACCAACATAGCTAAGTCTCACCCTGAAAATTGCCTACCTTGAAAAGCCACCAAAACCAAAAATTTCTTGAACAAGATTTTTATAGCAGCTATTTTGGGATATAAAGAGTACATTCCAACCATCAAATCTCAAAAACCAAGACTCTGAAAATTTCCAAAATCTTGGCACCAAGCACCAACTTAGCTTTGTCCCACCACCAAATTTGGCCAGCCTTATAACCAACCAAACTAAAAAATTTCATGCACCACGATTTTTAAATTAGTCGTTTGGTGATATAAATAGTGCATTCCAACCAATAAATCTCAAAAACAAAGACTTTGAAAATTTACCAAATCTTGGCACCACGCACCCATTAAGCTATCTTGAAAACCATCTCAAATGAAAAGTTAATTGCACAAGATTTTTACATCAGTCATTTGGTGATATAAAGAGTGCTTTCCAACAATGAAATCTCAAAAACCAACACTTTTAAAATTTCCCAAATCTTGGCACCAAGCACCAACGTAGCTAAGTCTCACCATCAAGATTGGCTAGCTTGAAAACCAACCAAAATGAAAATTTTGTTGAACAAGATTTTTAGAGTAGCCATTTTGGGATATAAAGAGTGCATTCCATCAATCAAATTACAAAAACCAAGACTTTGAAAATTTCCTAAATCTTGGCACCATGCACCAACATAGCTAAGTCCCACCCCGAAAATTGCCTAGCTTGAAAACCCACCAAAACAAAAAATTTCTTGAACAAGATTTTTATAGCAGCTATTTTGGGATATAAAGAGTGCATTCCAACCATCAAATCTCAAAAACCAAGACTCTGAAAATTTCCAAAATCTTTGCACCAAGCATTAACATAGCTAAGTCTCACCACCAAAATTGCCTAGCTTGAAAACCAACCAAAACGAAAAATTTTTGAACAAGATTTTTATAGTAGCTATTTTGGGATATAAACAGTGCATTCCAACCATTAAATCTAAAAAACAAAGACTTTGAAAATTTCCAAAATCTTGGCACCAAGCACAAACGTAGCTAAGTCTCACAACCAAAATTGGCTAGTTTGAAAATGAACGAAAATGAAAATTTTCTTGAACAAGATTTTTAGAGTAGCCATTTTGGGATATAAAGAGTGCATTCCATCAATCAAATTACAAAAACCAAGACTTTGAAAATTTCCTAAATCTTGGCACCATGCACCAACATAGCTAAGTCTCACCCCGAAAATTGCCTAGCTTGAAAACCCACCAAAACCAAAAATTTCTTGAACAAGATTTTTATAGCAGCTATTTTGGGATATAAAGAGTGCATTCCAACCATCAAATCTCAAAAACCAAGACTCTGGAAATTTCCAAAATCTTTGCACCAAGGACTAACATAGCTAAGTCTCACCACTAAAATTGCCTAGCTTGAAAACCAACCAAAACGAAAAATTTTTGAACAAGATTTTTATAGTAGCTATTTTGGGATATAAACAGTGCATTCCAACCATTAAATCTCAAAAACGAAGACTTTGAAAATTTCCCAAATCTTGGCACCAAGCACCAACTTAGCTTTGTCCCACCACCAAATTTGGCCAGCCTTATAACCAACCAAACTAAAAAATTTCATGCACCACGATTTTTAAATTAGTCGTTTGGTGATATAAATAGTGCATTCCAACCAATAAATCTCAAAAAAAAGACTTTGAAAATTTACCAAATCTTGGCACCACGTACCCATTAA
Source organism: Vigna reflexopilosa (assembly GCA_027742785.1). NCBI lineage: Eukaryota > Viridiplantae > Streptophyta > Magnoliopsida > Fabales > Fabaceae > Vigna > Vigna reflexopilosa. Next base: position 90,982 of record JAFNIE010000022.1, on the reverse strand, counting down.
GCTATCTTGAAAACCATCTCAAATGAAAAGTTAATTGCACAAGATTTTTACATCAGTCATTTGGTGATATAAAGAGTGCATTCCAACAAAGAAATCTCAAAAACCAAGACTTTCAAAATTTCCCAAATCTTGGCACCAAGCACCAACGTAGCTAAGTCTCACCACCAAAATTGGCTAGCTTGAAAACCAACCAAAATGAAAATTTTGTTGAACAAGATTTTTAGAGTAGCCATTTTGGGATATAAAGAGTGCATTCCATCAATCAAATTAACAAAACCAAGACTTTGAAAATTTCCTAAATCTTGGCACCATGCACCAACATAGCTAAGTCTCACCCCGAAAATTGCCTAGCTTGAAAACCCACCAAAACCAAAAATTTCTTGAACAAGATTTTTATAGCAGCTATTTTGGGATATAAAGAGTACATTCCAACCATCAAATCTCAAAAACAAAGACTCTGAAAATTTCCAAAATCTTGGCACCAAGCACCAACTTAGCTTTGTCCCACCACCAAATTTGGCCAGCCTTAAAACCAACCAAACTAAAAAATTTCATGCACCAAGATTTTTAAATTAGTCGTTTGGTGATATAAATAGTGCATTCCAACCATTAAATCTAAAAAACAAAGACTTTGAAAATTTACCAAATCTTGGCACCACGCACCCATTAAGTTATCTTGAAAACCATCTCAAATGAAAAGTTAATTGCACAAGATTTTTACATCAGTCATTTGGTGATATAAAGAGTGCATTCCAACAATTAAATCTCAAAAACCAAGACTTTTAAAATTTCCCAAATCTTGGCACCAAGCACCAACGTAGCTAAGTCTCACCACCAAAATTGGCTAGCTTGAAAACCAACCAAAATGAAAATTTTGTTGAACAAGATTTTTAGAGTAGCCATTTTGGGATATAAAGAGTGCATTCCATCAATCAAATTACAAAAACCAAGACTTTGAAAATTTCCTAAATCTTGGCACCATGCACCAACATAGCTAAGTCTCACCCCGAAAATTGCCTAGCTTGAAAACCCACCAGAACCAAAAATTTCTTGAACAAGATTTTTATAGCAGCTATTATGGGATATAAAGAGTGCATTCCAACCATCAAATCTCAAAAACCAAGACTCTGAAAATTTCCAAAATCTTTGCACCAAGCACTAACATAGCTAAGTCTCACCACCAAAATTGCCTAGCTTGAAAACCAACCAAAACGAAAAATTTTTGAACAAGATTTTTATAGTAGCTATTTTGGGATATAAAGAGTGCATTCCAACCATCAAATCTCAAAAACCAAGACTCTGAAAATTTCCAAAATCTTTGCACCAAGCACTAACATAGCTAAGTCTCACCACCAAAATTGCATAGCTTGAAAACCAACCAAAACGAAAAAATTTTGAACAAAATTTTTATAGTAGCTATTTTGGGATATAAACAGTGCATTCCAATCATTAAATCTCAAAAACGAAGACTTTGAAAATTTCCCAAATCTTGGCACAAAGCACCAACGTAGCTAAGTCTCACCACCAAAATTGGCTAGCTTGAAAACCAACCAAAATGAAAATTTTGTTGAACAAGATTTTTAGAGTAGCCATTTTGGGATATAAAGAGTGCATTCCATCAATCAAATTACAAAAACCAAGACTTTGAAAATTTCCTAAATCTTGGCACCATGCACCAACATCGCTAAGTCTCACCCCGAAAATTGCCTAGCTTGAAAACCCACTAAAACCAAAAATTTCTTGAACAAGATTTTTATAGCAGCTATTTTGGGATATAAAGAGTACATTCCAACCATAATATCTCAAAAACCAAGACTCTGAAAATTTCCAAAATCTTGGCACCAAGCACCAACCAAACTAAAAAATTTCAAGCACCAAGATTTTTAAATTAGTCCTTTGGTGATATAAATAGTGCATTCCAACCATTAAATCTCAAAAACAAAGACTTTGAAAATTTACCAAATCTTGGCACCACGTACCCATTAAGCTATCTTGAAAACCATCTCAAATGAAAAGTTAATTGCACAAGATTTTTACATCAGTCATTTGGTGATATAAAGAGTGCATTCCAACAATGAAATCTCAAAAACCAAGACTTTTAAAATTTCCCAAATCTTGGCACCAAGCACCAACGTAGCTAAGTCTCACCACCAAAATTGGCTAGCTTGAAAACCAACCAAAATGAAAATTTTGTTGAACAAGATTTTTAGAGTAGCCATTTTGGGATATAAAGAGTGCATTCCATCAATCAAATTACAAAAACCAAGACTTTGAAAATTTCCTAAATCTTGGCACCATGCACCAACATAGCTAAGTCTCACCCTGAAAATTGCCTACCTTGAAAAGCCACCAAAACCAAAAATTTCTTGAACAAGATTTTTATAGCAGCTATTTTGGGATATAAAGAGTACATTCCAACCATCAAATCTCAAAAACCAAGACTCTGAAAATTTCCAAAATCTTGGCACCAAGCACCAACTTAGCTTTGTCCCACCACCAAATTTGGCCAGCCTTATAACCAACCAAACTAAAAAATTTCATGCACCACGATTTTTAAATTAGTCGTTTGGTGATATAAATAGTGCATTCCAACCAATAAATCTCAAAAACAAAGACTTTGAAAATTTACCAAATCTTGGCACCACGCACCCATTAAGCTATCTTGAAAACCATCTCAAATGAAAAGTTAATTGCACAAGATTTTTACATCAGTCATTTGGTGATATAAAGAGTGCTTTCCAACAATGAAATCTCAAAAACCAACACTTTTAAAATTTCCCAAATCTTGGCACCAAGCACCAACGTAGCTAAGTCTCACCATCAAGATTGGCTAGCTTGAAAACCAACCAAAATGAAAATTTTGTTGAACAAGATTTTTAGAGTAGCCATTTTGGGATATAAAGAGTGCATTCCATCAATCAAATTACAAAAACCAAGACTTTGAAAATTTCCTAAATCTTGGCACCATGCACCAACATAGCTAAGTCCCACCCCGAAAATTGCCTAGCTTGAAAACCCACCAAAACAAAAAATTTCTTGAACAAGATTTTTATAGCAGCTATTTTGGGATATAAAGAGTGCATTCCAACCATCAAATCTCAAAAACCAAGACTCTGAAAATTTCCAAAATCTTTGCACCAAGCATTAACATAGCTAAGTCTCACCACCAAAATTGCCTAGCTTGAAAACCAACCAAAACGAAAAATTTTTGAACAAGATTTTTATAGTAGCTATTTTGGGATATAAACAGTGCATTCCAACCATTAAATCTAAAAAACAAAGACTTTGAAAATTTCCAAAATCTTGGCACCAAGCACAAACGTAGCTAAGTCTCACAACCAAAATTGGCTAGTTTGAAAATGAACGAAAATGAAAATTTTCTTGAACAAGATTTTTAGAGTAGCCATTTTGGGATATAAAGAGTGCATTCCATCAATCAAATTACAAAAACCAAGACTTTGAAAATTTCCTAAATCTTGGCACCATGCACCAACATAGCTAAGTCTCACCCCGAAAATTGCCTAGCTTGAAAACCCACCAAAACCAAAAATTTCTTGAACAAGATTTTTATAGCAGCTATTTTGGGATATAAAGAGTGCATTCCAACCATCAAATCTCAAAAACCAAGACTCTGGAAATTTCCAAAATCTTTGCACCAAGGACTAACATAGCTAAGTCTCACCACTAAAATTGCCTAGCTTGAAAACCAACCAAAACGAAAAATTTTTGAACAAGATTTTTATAGTAGCTATTTTGGGATATAAACAGTGCATTCCAACCATTAAATCTCAAAAACGAAGACTTTGAAAATTTCCCAAATCTTGGCACCAAGCACCAACTTAGCTTTGTCCCACCACCAAATTTGGCCAGCCTTATAACCAACCAAACTAAAAAATTTCATGCACCACGATTTTTAAATTAGTCGTTTGGTGATATAAATAGTGCATTCCAACCAATAAATCTCAAAAAAAAGACTTTGAAAATTTACCAAATCTTGGCACCACGCACCCATTAAGCTATCTTGAAAACCATCTCAAATGAAAAGTTAATTGCACAAGATTTTTACATCAGTCATTTGGTGATATAAAGAGTGCATTCCAACAAAGAAATCTCAAAAACCAAGACTTTCAAAATTTCCCAAATCTTGGCACCAAGCACCAACGTAGCTAAGTCTCACCACCAAAATTGGCTAGCTTGAAAACCAACCAAAATGAAAATTTTGTTGAACAAGATTTTTAGAGTAGCCATTTTGGGATATAAAGAGTGCATTCCATCAATCAAATTAACAAAACCAAGACTTTGAAAATTTCCTAAATCTTGGCACCATGCACCAACATAGCTAAGTCTCACCCCGAAAATTGCCTAGCTTGAAAACCCACCAAAACCAAAAATTTCTTGAACAAGATTTTTATAGCAGCTATTTTGGGATATAAAGAGTACATTCCAACCATCAAATCTCAAAAACAAAGACTCTGAAAATTTCCAAAATCTTGGCACCAAGCACCAACTTAGCTTTGTCCCACCACCAAATTTGGCCAGCCTTAAAACCAACCAAACTAAAAAATTTCATGCACCAAGATTTTTAAATTAGTCGTTTGGTGATATAAATAGTGCATTCCAACCATTAAATCTAAAAAACAAAGACTTTGAAAATTTACCAAATCTTGGCACCACGCACCCATTAAGTTATCTTGAAAACCATCTCAAATGAAAAGTTAATTGCACAAGATTTTTACATCAGTCATTTGGTGATATAAAGAGTGCATTCCAACAATTAAATCTCAAAAACCAAGACTTTTAAAATTTCCCAAATCTTGGCACCAAGCACCAACGTAGCTAAGTCTCACCACCAAAATTGGCTAGCTTGAAAACCAACAAAAATGAAAATTTTGTTGAACAAGATTTTTAGAGTAGCCATTGTGGGATATAAAGAGTGCATTCCATCAATCAAATTACAAAAACCAAGACTTTGAAAATTTCCTAAATCTTGGCACCATGCACTAACATAGCTAAGTCTCAACCCGAAAATTGCCTAGCTTGAAAACCCACCAAAACCAAAAATTTCTTGAACAAGAATTTTATAGCAGCTATTTTGGGATATAAAGAGTGCATTCCATCAATCAAATTACAAAAACCAAGACTTTGAAAATTTCCTAAATCTTGGCTCCATGCACCAACATAGCTAAGTCTCACCCCGAAAATTGCCTAGCTTGAAAACCCACCAAAACCAAAAATTTCTTGAACAAGATTTTTATAGCAGCTATTTTGGGATATAAAGAGTGCATTCCAACCATCAAATCTAAAAAACTGAGACTCTGAAAATTTACAAAATCTCGGCACCATGCACCAATGTAGTTATGTCTCACCATCAAAATTGGCTAGGTTTAAAACTAACAAAAACGAAAAATTTCTTGAACAAGATTTTTCTAGTACCTATTTTCGGATATAAAGAGTACATTCCAACCATCAAATCTCAAAAACCAAGACTCTGAAAATTTCCAAAATCTTGGCACCAAGCACCAACTTAGCTTTGTCCCACCACCAAATGTGGCCAGCCTTAAAACCAACCAAACTAAAAAATTTCATGCACCAAGATTTTTAAATTAGGCATTTGGTGATATAAATAGTGCCTTCCAACCATCAAATCTCAAAAACCAAGACTCTGAAAATTTCAAAAATCTTTCCACCAAGGACTAACATAGCTAAGTCTCACCACCAAAATTGCCTAGCTTGAAAACCAACGAAAACGAAAAAATTTTGAACAAGATTTTTATAGTAGCTATTTTGGGATATAAACAGTGCATTCCAACCATTAAATCTCAAAAACGAAGACTTTGAAAATTTCCCAAATCTTGGCACCAAGCACAAACGTAGCTAAGTCTCACAACCAAAATTGGCTAGTTTGAAAAGCAACGAAAATGAAAATTTTCTTGAACAAGATTTTTAGAGTAGCCATTTTGGGATATAAAGAGTGCATTCCAACCATCAAATCTCAAAAACCGAGACTCTGAAAATTTTCAAAATCTCCGCACCATGCATCAACATAGCTAAGTCTCACCCCGAAAATTGCCTAGCTTGAAAAACCACCAAAAGCAAAAATTTCTTGAACAAGATTTTTATAACAGCTATTTTGGGATATAAAGAGTGCATTCCAACCATCAAATCTCAAAAACCAAGACTCTGAAAATTTCCAAAATCTTTGCACCGAGCACTAACATAGCTAAGTCTCACCACCAAAATTGCCTAGCTTGAAAACCAACCAAAACGAAAAATTTTTGAACAAGATTTTTATAGTAGCTATTTTGGGATATAAACAGTGCATTCCAACCATTAAATCTCAAAAACGAAGACTTTGAAAATTTCCCAAATCTTGGCACCAAGCACAAACGTAGCTAAGTCTCACAACCAAAATTGGCTAGTTTGAAAATCAACGAAAATGAAAATTTTGTTGAACAAGATTTTTAGAGCAGCCATTTTGGGATATAAAGAGTGCATTCCAACCATCAAATCTCAAAAACAGAGACTCTGAAAATTTCCAAAATCTTGGCACCAAGCACCAACGTAGTTAAGTCTCACCCTCAAAATTGCCTAGCTTGAAAACGAACCAAAACGAAAAATATTTTGAACAAGATTTTTATAGTAGCTATTTTGGGATATAAAGAGTGCATTCCAACCTTCAAATCTCAAAAACCAACACTCTGAAAATTTCCAAAATCTTGGCACCAAGCACTAACATAGCTAAGTCTCACCAGCAAAATTGCCTAGCTTGAAAACCATCCCATGTGAAAAATTACTTGCACCAAGAATTTTACATCAGTCATATGGTGATATAAAGAGTGCATTCCCACCATTAAATCTATAAAATGAAGACTTTGAAAATTTTCCAAATCTTGGCACCAAGCACAAACGTAGCTAAGTCTCACCCCCAAAATTGCCTAGCTTAAAAACCAACCAAAACGAAAAATTTCTTGAACAAGATTTTTATAGTAGCTCTTTTTGGATATAAAGACTGCATTCCAACATTCAATTCTTAAAAACCAAGACACTGAAAATTTCCAAAATCTTGGCACCAAGCACAAACTTCGCTATGTCTCACCACCAAATTTGGCCAGCTTGAAAACCAACCAAAATAAAAATATTCATGCACCAAGATTTTTACATTAGTCATTTGGTGATATAAAGAGTGCAATCCAACCATCAAATCTCAAAAACAAACACTCTGAAAGTTTACCAAATCTTGGCACCACGCACCCATTAAGCTAGCTTGAAAACCATCCCATATGAAAAATTTCTTACACCAAGATTTTTACATCAGTCATTTGGTGATATAAAGAGTGCATTCCAACCATTAAATCTCAAAAACCAAGACTTTGAAATTTTACAAAATCTTGGTACCACACACCCATTAAGCTAGCTTGAAAACCATCCCATATGAAAAATTTCTTCCACCAAGATTTTTACATCAGTCATTTGGTGAGATAAAGAGTGCATTCCGACCACTAAATCTATAAAATGAAGACTTTGAAAATTTCCCAAATCTTGGCACCAAGCACACACGTAGGTAAGTCTCACCACCAAAATTGGCTTGCTTGAAAACCAACCAAAACGAAAAATTTCTTGAACAAGATTTTTATAGTAGCTATTTTGGGATATAAAGAGTGCATTCCAACTATCAAATCTCAAAAACCAAGACTCTGAAAATTTCCAAAATCTTGGCACCAAGCGCCAACTTAGCTATGTCTCACCACCAAATTTGGCCAGCTTGAAAACCAACCAAAATAAAAAATTTCATGCACCAAGATTTTTACATTAGTCATTTGGTGATATAAAGAGTGCATTCCAACCATTAAATCTCAAAAACAAAGACTCTGAAAATTTACAAAATCTTGGCACCACGCACCCATTAAGCTAGCTTGAAAAGCATCCCAAATGAAAATTTTATTGCACCAAGATTCTAACATCAGTCATTTGGTGATATAAAGAGTTCATTCCAACAATTAAATCTCAAAAACGAAGACTTTAAAATTTCCCAAATCTTGGCACCAAGCACCCAACCAGCAACTTAACCAAGTCTCACCACCAAACTTAGCTAGTTTGAAAACCAACCAAAATGAAAAATTTCTTGCACCAGGATTTTTACATTAGCTATTTGATGAAATAAAGAATGTTTCGCAATCATCAAATCTCAAAATAAAGACACTGAAAATTTCTCAAATCTCGGCACAAACCACCAACTTAGCCAAGTCTCACCACCAAACTTAGCTAGCTTGAAAACCAACCAAAATGAAAAATTTCTTGCACAAAGACTTTTAGAGTAGCCATTTGGTGATACAAAGAGTGCATTCCAACCATTTATTCTAAAAAGCCAAGACTTTGAAAATATCCCAATTGTTGGCACATAGCACCCACTCTACCTTGAAAACCAACCAAAATTAAAAATTTCTTCCACCATGATATTTACGGTAGTCGTTTTGTGATATAAAGAGAGCATTCTAACCATTAAATCTCAAAAACCAAGACTTCGAAAGTTTCCCAAATCATGGCACCAAGCATAAAGTCTCTCCAGCAAACATGGCTAGATTGAAAACCAACCAAAATGAAAAATTTCTTGCACGAGATTTTTATAGTACCAAGTTGGTGATGTAAATAGTCCATCCCAACCATCCAATCTCAAAAAAAAAGACACTGAAAATTTCTCAAGTATTGGCACCAATCACCAACTTAACCAAGTCTCACCACCAAACTTAGCTAGCTTGAAAACCAACCAAAATGAAAAATTTCTTGCACAAAGACTTTTAGAGTAGCCATTTGGTGATATAAAAGCGCATTCCAACCATCTATTCTCAAAAGCCAAGACTTTGAGAATATCCCAAATGTTGGCACATAGCACCCACTAAGCTATCTTGAAAACCAACCAAAATTAAATTTTTTTTCCAAAATGATATTTACGGTAGTCGTTTTGTGATATAAAGAGAGCATTCCAACCATTAAATCTCAAAAACCAAGACTTTGAAAGTTTCCCAAATCATGGCACCAAGCATAAAAGTCTCTCCACCAAACTTGGCTAGCTTGAAAACCAACCAAAATGAAAAATTTCTTGCACGAGATTTTTATAGTACCCAGTTGGTGATGTAAATAGTCCATCCCAACAATCCAATCTCAAAAAAAAGACACTGAAAATTTGTCAACTATTGGCACCAACCACCAACTTAACCAAGTCTCACCACCAAACTTAGCTAGCTTGAAAACTAACCAAAATGAAAAATTTCTTGCACAAAGACTTTTAGAGTAGCCATTTGGTGATATAAAGGGCGCATTCCAACCATCTATTCTCAAAAGCCAAGACTTTGAAAATATCCCAAATGTTGGCACATAGCACCCACTAAGCTACCTTGAAAACCAACCAAAATTAAAAATTTCTTCCACCATGATATTTACAGTAGTCGTTTTGTGATATAAAGAGTGCATTCTAACCATTAAATCTCAAAAACCAGGGCTTTGAAAATTTTCCAAATCTTTGCACCAAATAAAAGTCTCACTACCAACATTGGCTAGCTTAAAAACCAACCAAATTGAAAAATATCTTGCACGATATTTTTATAGTAGCCAGTTGGTTATATAAACAGTGCATCCCAACCATCAAATCTAAAAAAAAAAAGACAATGAAAATTTCTCAAATCTCGGCACCAACCACAAAGTTAGCCAAGTCTCACCACCAAACTTAGCTAGCTTGAAAACCAACCAAAATGAAATATTTCTTGCACAGACTTTTAGAATAGCCATTTGGTGATATAAAGAGCGCATTCCAACCATCTATTCTCAAAAGCCAAGACTTTGAAAATATCCCAAATGTTGGCACATAGCACCCACTAAGCTACCTTGAAAACCAACCAAAATTAAAAATTTCTTCCACAATGATATTTACGGTAGTCGTTTTGTGATATAAAGAGAGCATTCCAACCATTAAATCTAAAAAACAAAGACTTTGAAAGTTTCCCAAATCATGGGACCAAGCATAAAAGTCTCTCCGCCAAACATGGCTTGCTTGAAAACCAACCATAATGAAAAATTTCTTGCACGAGATTTTTATAGTTCCCAGTTGGTGATGTAAATAGTCCATCCCAAGCATCCAATCTCAAAAAAAAGACACTGAAAATTTCTCAATCGCAAAAACCAAGACTTTGAAAAATTCCCAAATTTAGCACAAGGAACGAACTTAGACAAGTCTCACCACCAAAATTAGCAAGCTTGAAAACCAACCAAAATGAAAAATTTCTTGCACCATGATTTTTACAGTAGTCTTTTGGTGATATAAAGAGTGCATTCCAACCCTTAAATCTCAAAAATCAAGCCTTTGAAGATTTTCCAAATCTTGGCACCGAGTACCAACTAAGCTAGCTTGAAAACCAACAAAAATGAAAAATTTCTTGTGCCAATATTTTTACAGTACTCATTTGGTGTTATAAAGGGTGCAGTCCAACCGTTACATCTAAAAAACAAAGGCTTTGAAAATTTTCCAAATCTTAGAACCAAGCACCGAACTTAGCCAACTCTCACCACCAAACTTAGCTAGCCTTAAAACCAACCAAAATGAAAAATTTCTAGCACAAAGACTTTTTTAGAGTAGCCATTTGGTGATATAATGAGTGCATTCCAACCATTTATTCTCAAAAGCCAAGACTTTGAAAATTTCCCAAATATTGGCACATAACACCCACTAAGCTACCTTGAAAACCAACAAAAATTAACAATTTCTTCCACCATGATATTTACAGTAGTTGTTTTGCGATATAAAGAGAGATTCCAACCATTAAATCTCAAACACCAAGACTTTGAAAATTTCCCAAATCTTGGCACCAAATATAAAAGTCTCACCACCAAACATGGCTAGTTTGAAAACCAACCAAAATGAAAAATTTCTTGCACGAGATTTTTATAGTAGCCAGTTGGTGATATAAATAGTGCATCCCAACCATCAAATCTAAAAAAAAAGACACTGAAAATTTCTTAAAACTTGGCACCAACCACCAACGTAGCCAAGTCTCACCACAAAACTTAGCTAACTTGAAACCCAACTAAAATGAAAAATTTCTTGCACCAAGATTTTTACAGTCGTCATTTGGTGAAATAAAGAGTGCATTCCAACCATGCACCCACTAAGCTAGCTTGGAAACCTAGCAAAATGAAAAATTTCTTGCACCAAGGCTTTTATAGTAACCATTTGGTGATATAAAGAGTGCATTCCAACCATCTATTCTAAAAAACAAAGACTTTTAAAATTTCCCAAATCTTGCTACCAACGACCCACTAAGCTAGCTTGAAAACCAACCAAAATGAAAAATTTCTTGCACCAAGACTTTTAGAGTAGCCATTTGATGATATAAAGAGTGCATTCCAACCATCTATTCTCAAAAGCCAAGACTTTGAAAATTTCCCAAATGTTGGCAAATAGCACCCACTAAGCTACCTTGAAAAAACAACCAAAATTAAAAATTTCTTCCACCATGATATTTACAGTAGTCATTTTTTGATATAAAGAGAGCATTCCAACCATTAAATCTCAAACACCAAGACTTTGAAAATTTCCAAAATCTTGTTACCAAGCATAAAAGTCTCACCACCAAACATGGCTAGCTTGAAAACCAACCAAAATGAAAAATTTCTTGCACGATATTTTTATAGCAGCCAATTGGTGATATAAAGAGTGCATCCCAACCATCAAATCTAAAAAAAAGACACTGAAAATTTCTCAAATCCTTGCACCAACCGCCAACTTAGCCAAGTCTCACCACCAAACTTAGCTAACTTGAAAACCAACCAAAATGAAAAATTTCTTGCACAAAGACTTTCAGAGTAGCCATTTGGTGATATAAAGAGTGCATTCCAACCATTAAATCTCCAAATCAAAGACTTTGAAATTTTCCCAAATTTTGGCACCATGCACCCACTAAGCTAGCTTGAAAACCTAGCAAAATGAAAAATTTCTTCCACCAAGGCTTTTATAGTAGCCATTTGGTGATATAAAGAGTGCATTCCAACCATCTATTCTAAAAAACAAAGACTTTGAAAATTTCCCAAATGTTGGTCCATAACACCTACTAAGCTACCTTGAAAACCAACCAAAATTAAAAATTTCTTCCACCAAGATATTTACAGTAGTCGTTTTATGATATAAAAAGAGCATTGCAACCATTAAATCTTAAAAATCAAGACTTTGAAAATTTCCCAGATCTTTGCACCAAGCATAAAAGTCTCACCACCAAACTTGACAAGCTTGAAAACCAACCAAAATGACAATTTTCTTGCACCAACTTAGCCAAGTCTACTAATCACCAAACTTCGCTAGCTTGAAAACAAACAAAAATGAAAAATTTCTTGCACCCAGATTTTCACAGTTGGTCATATAAAGAGTGCATTTAAAGTATTAAATCTCAAAAACCAAGACTTTGAATATTTCCCAAATCTTGGCAACAAACACCCACTAAGTTAGCTTGAAAACCAACCAAAACGAAAAATTTCTTGCACCAAGATATTTAAAGTAGTCATTTGGTGTTATAAAGAGTACATTCCAACCATTAAGTCTCAAAAACCAACACTTTGAAAATTTCCCAAATGTTGGCACCAAGAACCAACTTAGCAAAGTCTCACCACCAAACTTCGCTAGCTTGAAAACTAACCACAATGAAAAATTTCTTGCACGACATTTTTATAGTTGTCATTTGCAGATATAAAGAGTGTATTCCAACCATAAAATCTCAAAAACCAAGACATTGAAAATTTCCCAAATCTTGCAACCAAGATTTTTACGGTATTCATTTGGTGATATAAATAGTGCATTTCAACCATTATATCTCAAAAACCAAGACTTTGAAAATTTTCAAAATCTTAGCCCTAAGCACCCACTAATTTTACGGTAGTCATTTTATGATATACAGAGCTCTCTCCAACCATTAAATCTAAAATCCAAGAGTTTGAAAATTTTCCAAATCTTTGCACCAAACACCAAACAAAATGGAAAATTTTCCAACTTGGCTAGTTTAAAAACCAAACAAAATGAAAAATTTCGTGCAGCAAGATTTTTACAGTAGTCATTTGGTAATATAAAGAGTGCACTGCAACTATTAAATCTCAAAAACCAAGACTTCTAAAATTTCTCAAATATTGACACCAAGCTCCAACTTAGCCAAGTCGCACCACCAAACCTAGTTAGCTTGAAAACTAACCAAAAAGAAAAATTTCTTGCACGAGATTTTTATAGTAGTCTGTTGGTAATATAAATAGTGCATCCCAACCATCAAATCTCTAAAACCAAGACGCTGATAATTTCCCAAATATTGGCACCAAGCACCAACTTAACAAAGTCTCACTGCCAAACTTAGCTGGCACTAAAACAAACAAAAATGAAAAATTTCTTCCATCAAAATTTTACAGTAGTCATTTGGAGATATAAAGAGTGCATTCCAACCATTAAATCCCAAAAACCAAGACTTTGAAAAATTCCCAAATTTAGCACCAAGCACGAACTTAGCCAAGTCTTACCACCAAAATTAGCAAGCTTGAAAACCAACCAAAATTAAAAATTTCTTGCACCATGATTTTTACAGTAGTCATTTGGTGATATAAAGAGTGCATTCCAACCCTTAAATCTCAAAAACCAAGCCTTTGAAGATTTTCCAAATCTTGGCACCGAGTACCAACTAAGCTAGCTTGAAAACCAACAAAAATGAAAAATTTCTTGTGCCAATATTTTTACAGTAGTCATTTGGTGTTATAAAGGGTGCAGTCCAACCGTTACATCTAAAAAACAAAGGCTTTGAAAATTTCCCAAATCTTAGAACCAAGCACCAAACTTAGCCAAGTGTCACCACCAAATTTAGCTAGCTTGAAAACCAACCAAAATGAAAAATTTCTTGCACAAATATTTTTAGAGTAGTCATTTGGTGATATAAAGAGTGCATTCAAACCATTAAATCTCAAAAACCTAGATTTGAAAATTTCCCAAATGTTGGAACCAAAAACAAACTTAGTCAAGCCTCACCACCAAACTTAGATAGCTTAAAACCCAACCAAAATGAAAAATTTCTTGCAAAATGATTTTTACAATAGTCATTTGGTTGATATAAAGAGTGAATTCAAACAATTAAATCTCAAAAATCAAGACTTTGAAGATTTCCCAAATATTGCCACCAAGCACCCATTAAGCTAGCTAGAAAACCAACCAAAACGAAAAATTTCTTGCACCAATGTTTTTAAAGTAGTCGTTTTGTGTTATAAAGAGCGCATCCAACCATTAAATATCAAAAACCAAGACTTTAAAAATTTCTTACATGTTGGTACCAAGCACCAACTTAGCAAAGTCTCACCACCATACTTCGCTAGCTTGAAAACCAACCGAAAAAAAAAATATTCTTGCACGCCATTTTTATAGTAGCCATTTGGATATATAAAGAGTACATTCCAACCATCAAATCTCAAAAACCAAGGGTCTGAAAATTTCCCAAAATCTTGGCACTGAGCACCAAGTTAGCCAACTCTACTAACTACCAAACTTAGCTAGCTTGAAAACAAACCAAAATGAAAAATTTCTTGCATCAAGATTTTCACAGTTGCTGATAAAAAGAGTGCATTCCAACTATTAAATCTGAAAAACCAAGAATTTGAAAATCTCACAAATCTTGGCACCAAGCACCTAATAAGCTAATTTGAAAACGGAAAAAAAATAAAAATTTCATGCACCAAGAGTATTACAGTAGTTATTTGGTGATATAAAGAGTGCATTCTAAGCATTAAATCTCCAAAACCAATATTTTGAAAATTTCCCAGATCTTGGCACCAAACATTAACTTTGCCGAGTCTCACCACTAAACTTGGTAGCTTGGAAACCAACCAAAATGTAAAATTTCTTGCACCAAGATTTTTATAGTAGTCATTTGGCGATATGAAGAGTGCATTCAACCCATTAAATGTCAAAAACCTACACACTGAAAATTTCCCAAATCGTGGCTCCAAGCACCAACTTAGGCAAGTCTCACGACCAATCATAGCTAGCTTGTAAACAAACCAAAATGAAAAATTTCTTGCACCAAGATTTTTACAATACTCATTTGGTGATATAAAGAGTGAATTCCAACAATTAAATCTCAAAATCCAAGACTTTGAAAATTTCTCAAATCTTGGCACCAAGTACCTACTAAGCTAGCTTGAAAACGAACCAAAATGAAAAATTTCCTGCACCAACATTTTTGCTCTAGTTATTTGATGATTTAAAGAGTTCATTCCAATCTTTCAATCTCAAAAACCATGACTTTGAAAATTTTCCAAATGTTGGCACCAAGAACTAAGTTAGCTTGAAAACCATCCAAAATTAAAAATTTCTTGCAACAAGATCTTTACAGCTGTCATTTGGTTATATAAAGAGTGCATTCAACCCATTAAATGTCAAAAACCAAGAATTTGAAAATTTCCCTAATGTTGGTTGGCACCAAGAACCAACTTAGCCAAGTCCCACCACCAAACTTGGCTAGCTTGAGAACCAACCAAAATGAAAAATTTCTTGCACGAGATTTTTATTGTAGCCATTTGGTGATATAAAGAGTGCATACCTACCATCAAATCTCAAAAACCAAAACACTGAAAAATTTCCAAATCTTGTCACCAAACACCAACTTCGCAAAGTCTTACAACCAATTCAAAACCAACCGAAATGAAAAATTTCTTGCACGAGATTTTTATAGTAGCCATTTGGTGATATAAAGAGTGCATTCCAACAATCAAATCCCAAACACCAAGACTCTGTAAAATTTCCCAAATCATGGCAGTAAGAACCAACTAAACCAAGTCTCACCACCAAACTTTGCTTGCTTAAAAACCAACAAAAACGAAAAATTACATGCACCAAGATTTTTACACTAGTCATTTGGTGATATAAAGAGTGCATTCCAACCAATAAATCTCAAATGACAACTCTTTAAAGTGTCAAAATCTAGGTGTAAGAAATTTTTCAATTTGGTTGGTTTTCAAGCAAGCCATTTTTTGTGCTGAGACTTGGCTAAGTTGGTCCTTGCTGCCAAGGTTAAGAAATTTTTGAAGTCTTTGTTTCTCGGACTAAGGGGCTGGAATGCACTCTTTATAACCCTAAACGAATACTGTAAAATTGTTTGTCCCAACAATTTTCCAATTTTATGGGTTTTGAAGCTAGCCAAATTTGGTGGTAGGACTTAGTTGGTGATCGGTGCCAAGATTTGGGACTTTTTCAATGACTTGGTTTTTGAGACTTTGAGATTGCAATGCATTCCAAGTGCAGACTAGTTTCATAATCTAGGTGCAAGAAATTTTTCAATTTGGTTGTTTCAAGCAAGCCATGTTTGGTGGTGACACTTGGCTAAATTGGTGCTTGGGACCATGATTTGAGAATTTTTTGGACACTTGGTTTTTGAGACTTAGGGGCCACAATGCACTCTTTAAATCCCCAAATGACGACTAGTGTCAAAATATAGGTGCAAGAAATTTTTTAATTTAGTTGTTTTTCAGGCAAGCCATAATTGGGGTGAAACTTGGCTAAGTTGGTGCATGGTGCCATGATTTGAGAGTTTTTCAGAGACTTGGTTTTTGAGACTTAGGGGCTACAATGCTCTCTTTAAATCCACAAATGACGACTAGTGTCAAAATATAGATACAAGAAATTTTTCAATTTCGTTGGTTTTTAAGCAAGCCAAGTTTGGTGGTGTGACTTGGCTAGGTTGGTTCTTGGTTCCAAGATTTTGGAATATTTCAGAGACTTGGTTTTTGAGACTTATGGGCTGCAATTCCTTCTTTATATCCCCAAATGATGACTAGTATCAAAATCTAGGTGCAAGAAATTTTTCAATTTGGTTGATTTTCAAGCAAGCCATGTTTAGTGGTGAGACTTGGCTAAGTTGGTATTTTGTGCCAAGATCTGGAAATTTTTGAAAGTCTTGGTTTTTGAGACTTCGGGGCTGTAATTCTCTCTTTAAATCCACAAATGACAACTAGTGTCAAAATATAGGCACAAGAAATTTTTCAATTTCGTTGCTTTCAAAGCATGCAAAGTTTGGTTGTGTGACTTGGCTAAGTTGGTTCTTTGTGCCAAGATTTTGGAATATTTCAAAGACATGGTTTTCGAGACTTATGGGCTGTAATGCACTCTTTAAATCCCCAAATGACAACAAGTGTCAAAACATAGGTACAACAAATTTTTCAATATCGTTGATTTTCAAGCAAACCAAGTTTGGTGGTGAGACTTGGCTAAGTTGGTTCTTGGTGCCAATATTTTGAAATTTTTCAAAGACTTGGTTTTTGAGACTTAGGGACTGCAATGCTTTGTTTATATCCCCAAATGACGACTAGTGTGAAAATCTAGGTGCAAGAAAATTTTTCAATTTGGCTGTTTTTCAAGCAAGCCATGTTTGGTAGTCAGAATTAGCTAAGTTGGTACTTGTTGCACAGATTTAGAAATTTTTGAAGTCTTTGTTTTTCAGACTTAGGGGCTGGAATGCGCTCTTTATAAATCTAAACAACTACTATCAAATGGTTTGTCCCAACAATTTTCCAATTTTATGGGTTTTCAAGCTAGCCAAGTTTGGTGGTAGGACTTAGCTAAGTTGGTGCTCAGTACCAAGATTTGAGACTTTTTCAAAGACTTGGTTTTTGAGACTTAGAGGTTGCAATGGATTGTTTATATCCTCAAGTGCCGACTAGTTTCACAATCTAGGTACAAGGAATTTTTCAATTTGGCTGTTTTCAAGCAAACCATGTTTGGTGTTGAGACTTGGCTAAATTGGTGCTTGGGGCCACGATTTGAGAATTTTCGGAGACTTGGTTTTTGAGACTTAGGGGCCACAATGCACTCTTTAAATCCCCAAATGACGACTAGTGTCAAAATATAGGTACAAGAAATTTTTCAATTTGGTTGTTTTTCAAGCAAGCCATAATTAGTGGTGAGACTCGGCTAAATTGGTGCTTGGTGCCATGATTTGAGAGTTTTTCAGAGACTTGGTTTTTGAGACGTAGGGGCTACAATGCTCTCTTTAAATCCACAAATGACGACTAGTGTCAAAATATAGATACAAGAAAATTTTCAATTTCGTTGGTTTTTATGAAATAGTGGAAAATATAAGGAGAAATCTCCCTTGTGTGTCTTTGCATACACATAGGGTAGTTTATTTATAATGTAAAATATGGGCTAAAACCCTAAATACAAGATGGGCTAAGCCCAATTAACATAAACACACAACTTAATATCTAACACTCCCCCTCAAGCTGGAGCATATATATCATATGTTCCAAGCTTGTTACAAAGATACTCAAATCTAGGTCCTCGCAAGGACTTAGCGAATATGTCTGCCAACTGGTTACTTGAGTTAACGAACTCAGTCTTGATATCTCCAGATATGATTTTTTTCACTAATAAAATGACAATCAACTTCAATGTGCTTTGTTTCTCATGGAAGACAACGTTAGAGCTAATATGAAGAGCAGCTTGATTACTAATATAAGTGTCATGTGAGTGACATCTCCAAATTTCAATTCACTAAGTAATTGTTTAAGCAACACAAGCTCACAAGTAGCTGATGCCATAGCTCTATATTCTGCTTCAGCGCTAGACACAACACTTTGCTTCTTACTTTTCCAAGATATCAGGTTGCCACCAATAGAGACACAATATCCAGAAGTAGACCTCCTATCAGAAGGGGAACCAGCCCAATCAACATCTGAATAGCAAACGACTTTTGTATAGTTGTTAAGACCATATAGCAAACCTTTTCCAAGTGATCCTTTAATATACTTCAGTATGCGAACAACTGCATCTCAATGGTCTTCACATGGGGAGTTAACTACGAAGGAAATGTCAGGACGCGTAACAGTAAGATAGTTTAATTTACCAACTAATCTTCTGAACCGTTCAGGATCTGAGAAAGGCTTCCCCTGATTTGGTAGGAGTTTGGTATTAAGATCCATAAGTGTCTCAACAGATTTAGAGTTCATTAACCTTGTTTCCTCCAAGATGTCTAACGATACTTCCTCTGAGATATGACAATACGAGTATTGGATTGTGCTACTTCAATACCCAAAAAGTACCAGAGTTTGCCAAGATCTTTGGTTTGAAAATGGTGACAAAGGTGTTGCTTCATCTGAGAGATGCCGAGATAGTCGCTTCTTGTGAGAACAATGTCATCGACATACACTATTAAGTAGATACATTCAACACTTGAGTGGCGATAGAACACTGAATTATCCGCTTCACTGCGAGACATACCAAATTGTTGAATAACACAGCTGAATTTACCAAACCAGGCCCGAGGAGACTGTTTTAGGCCATTAAAGATTTGCGAAGACGACATACCAATCCAGATGACTCCCCCTTAGCAACAAAGTCAGACGATTGCTCCATATAAATTTCTTCATGCAAATCACCATTAAGGAAAGCATTTTTGACATCAAGTTGGTAAAGAGGCCATTGTCGAAGAGCGGCGATGGCAATGAATAAGCGAATAGAGGTCATCCCACGTCGCCCACGTTGCATCCCTCACCACCTCGACACCAAGCGAACCTTAAACGCCCAAATCAAACTTGCCGCCGTCGCGCAACCAGTAGAAACGTAGAAGGCGAGACCCTAATCGTGTCGTCGCCCACGTTGTAACCCGATGCCTCGACCTCACCCTGCCTTATCTTGGTTGTAGTGTTGGAAAATGTTCAATCCAAGCCAATCTAGGTTGTTTTCGTGAATGCAGCCAGTTTATGTAGGAAAGCCTTTTGAATCGTTGTTGGCTCTAAAGGAGGAGAACTCCATGAGTGAATTCATCATTCAATTTGAAAGATTTGTTGGGGTTATTAAGGGATTGGAAACAAACAGATTTATTCTTTCTTTTCACTTATCATTTTCTTTTTATTTTCTTAATGATTCTATCATTGTTCGTACTATAAACGGGTATAGTTTGATTTCCTGTTTAACTGGGCAGAACAATATGATCTTCTAGCTACCGGATGTATCGAGGTGAGTGTGAGAGAGATAAGAAAATCAATCCATCAAACTCTAACAAGAAACTGATTGGTGCAAGGTTTTTCGCCAACGGCTATGAGGTGGCATTTGGACACTTGTATAAGACTTAATAACAAATTAAATAAAAATTCCACGTAATATAAGATGTATACATATGTATGCACCACCTCATCACAGTTGGACGACATCATTGAAAACTTAACAGAGACGACTTAATTGACTCATTTTTTTAAGTTTTTGAAACCCACTTGAGATTGGTACACAAATACGAAGTCCAAATGAGGGTTTAAATCTTTTTTATTTGAACATTATATATGATCAAATTTATATCTATAAATTTCATAATGGTAATTCTGCTATATAGTAATAAGTTATTTAATTAGGCTATTATAGAGTGATAGCATAGAAGAGGAAGGCAGCTAGTTGGTTATCGTGCTGTGGGGAAAAACTAGAATCTAAAATCTTCATAATTTTCAGTCAAAAGTTTACTTTGTACTTTGGGTTTCCGTTGGAGGAGTCTGTTGAATAAAAATCTTATTGTCTCTTGTTAATCCCAATTCTTTGAACAAGTTTCTATCACTTTAACCTCACTTTTATCAATCAATTTACCTGCAAAAATAATTCAAAATGAAACACAACCGTTCAAGTTTTGCAATAACTGTTTCTCCATGTTATAAGAACATTCCTGGAAAAGTGATAAAAAAAAACATCTCATTAATAGCGTTGAGTAGTTTGATTCCGTCTTTCTTGATAATTACAACTTGGAAGCCAACCTCTTTTGCCCTTCTGACTTTCTCCTCAAAGCTACATCCCCCTCTAAGGACCATTTTCAGAAAATTTTAAATTATCAAAGAAATAGTTTGTCTGCACACTCTAAACCAATATATCTCTCAAATAAACATTTTCTAACATTCAAAGTTCAACATGCATGTTGTGCTTTGATCAGGCCAAACCACTTTTGGATGCAAAGCTGGTCAAAGAACCATCATTAATTTCAGCATATATCTGTGATGATTTTCATATAATAGAAGTTAAAAATTTTCTTTATTGATAAATATTTTTATTAGGTTATTTACTGATAAACTGTGTGTAAGTCATCAAAATTTGACACAAATACTGTCATTTATAGCTAAAGCACAACTAGATATAATAATAGAAAGAAACTTCATATTATTATTATTTTAATGTAATTCTTAAAAATAAAAAAACATTACTTAATACAGTTATCAAATACCTCCCAGTATATTTAAAAGGTATAATATTATTTTTGGGTTCATAAAGACACATTTATAAGGGAACAACCAAATTCGGACCTTGAATTTTAATTTCCAACAAAGCCATCTTAGATATCCATCTACTGAACATGTCAAAACATTCATCAGGTTTCAACTGTGGAGGTGTGTGGCCGGAAACCTGAAATTATGAAAGTAAAAGATAATAGAACAAAGAACTAATAGAAACAACAAGTAAATTGATATAGTTTATTTCAACCACTTTGGTGGGTTGCTAATTGCTATTCCGGTTCTAATTAATTAATGTAACTATGATTTATTCTTCTGCAACACTGTTTAAGGTTGAAATCTTAGTAGAAAAAAGTGGAAGATCTGGTATTGTATTTTTGTGGACAACAACGCTTTTTGTTGTTGCAGTTGAAGTCTTTCCCTATACAAGATTAAAATTTTGATCACTTACACTCCATTCTTTATCCACCACACAATTGGTGTTTAACATATAATTAAATCTCAATAACAATGAGTATTGGATCCAGACGATAATTTCAATACTAAGATATCTTCTATCTATATATCTAAAGCTACTTCAGAATTTTCATATTGATAATTTCATTCTAGGTGATCATTTTCTCATAATTCAAATTCTAGGAAAAGCATAGCACCAGTACCCAGACACAACAGAGGCAGAAAAAAGTCACCCTGAAATAAAGTCCTCACATGACCAGGTTAAGTAGAAGTTGCCCCAAATTGAGACTGCAACATACCTTCCATCTGGAGAGCTTGCACCACTAATACCACTAGAAATTATTCTGAAGAAGCAACTCAGATAGATAAATGCCTCTTGACAAATAAAAATTGAAAATGTTCAACATTCACATTTTGAATGAGTTTTCAACATGCAGAAGAAGAACAAATCTGACTTCTCAAATGTCACCTTGTGTGCGTGTTTGGAATTGATGGTGCAACCAATCAAACTTTGTTGGCTATTAAAATTACAAGTAAACTACCACAACCATGCTATTAAAAACCTTGTAGCACATTTTATTAACAACGTTGTGAGTATTGTTAATGAACTTCTACCAGTTTATATATATCACATTGTACTCAATTGGTTAAATATTTGTGGGAATATAAGATTCAATATAACTCACTCATTCCAAGCCATTTAGACTTTCAAAATTACATAAAAGTGAGTGTGGATCATGCTCTTACCTGAATGCTATGATGAATTAAAATAGATAGGACAAAGAGAGATGACGAATTAATCTATTCAAAATCTAATACAAAATCTAGCAATTATTAAATGCTAGTAATATTAGAGAAAAGGAGTTAACTATCCAATTAAAGAAAGGGACAGAATACAAAACTACTGTGGTTCAGGATATGAACCATACTAATCTGCAGTAGTCTTTAAAGCAACCCAATATTGGCTTTGGTAGAACAAGTTACAGACAATCAAATCACCATGGAAATTGATGCAAGCAAAACAAATGTCTATTCTCATAAAGATTCTTCTAACTTTCTCAGTCAGACTGTCACTGTAGACTAACTGCTCAGGCAGCACCTCATATTAGGATAAACATGAACTGTTACAATTTCCAGAAGGACCACCACATTCATGTATGGCAAAAAGTATCAAAAAAGCTAACACATAATACTGGGAGTAGACCACAAGGATGAAACACAGAAAATTATCAACTCCTCTGTATCAGCTTGATCTATATATATATATATATGTACTGCAGTTGTCACACTAAACTGTTAAAAAAGTCAAAGCAACAATAATGGTTACATAACACAAGACTTTGCATAAGTATAACAGGTGCAGATGGTACTAAGAAAAGGATAATGCTAAAATAACATTACAAGCCCTTACCTATTAGCAGAAGAGGAGCTGACAAAGGAAGGATAAAATGTGGTCTACTGTAAAGGTAATGCAGTGATTTTTAATTGGTTGACATATAAGCGTGTATTACAATTAAAGAGTAAATAGAAACACTTACTTGAGATGAAGAGTCACTTTTGAGGCCATGAATAACCACAACAATGCGAACATATTCATCTTCATAGCAATGTCTTATAATTTGGTTAATTGAAATTCTGATATACTGATACAAGTCATTGCATTAAGCCATGAATCATAAAATTCTTGCCTTATTATGCTTCCTTTGAGAATGGATGGGAGGCCTGTAAGAAAACAAACTGACACTTTGAATATGTCTTGTCCTCAAGAACTGAACGGAAATGAAGAGGATTGGACTTGCTCAAATCCAAAAGCCTGTCCCCAAACCTAGTTGCACAAACAAAACTATCAAGTGTAAATAAGTATACTCTACCAGCATATTGTGGTTAACAATGTTAGGTAACATTAAATGGAATAAAATAAAATGCATGAATAAATAGCTGAGACATTACTATTACTAATTTGACAACAAATATGGCCCCTTATAAAATCATGCTGCCGATCATCGATCATCGATCACCTTTGGTTTCAGAACTTCATTAAACCAATAGGTGTATAAGTGTGGGCGAGCAAATAAAAGGATTTAAAAACAACTAGAAAATTCTTTGCAAAGGTGTGATGTTTTAGTTGATACAGTAAAATTAGGCAATACCAAAAGCATAAAGCATGTTATATTTATCAACAATAAAAAAAAATGCACAGGAATAATAAAAGTAATTGAAGACAAAAAGAGGAGAATGGAGAAAATATTGAGGAAAGAAAAGAAAAGAAATAATGCACCTCGGTCGGTTTCGTAGTTGTTTTTTGCAATTGAATCTTCCCAGTGTTTCCATTGACGAATCTGTATATAGAAAGAGAGTGATAGCATGAATAGAAAAAAACGAGGAAAGAGAAAAAAAGAAAATAATTGAGTTGATGACATAACAAATAAATTAATCAAGAAACTGATGATGATTCAACAAATTCTGCTAGAAAAAGGACAAGTTGATGACAGGGAAAAAGAAAGTGCATCTTGCAATTATTCTTCTGCAACACTATTTAAGGTTGAAATCTTAGTTGAAAAAAGTGGAAGATCTGGTATTGTATTTTTGTGGACAACAACGTTTTTTGTTGTTGTAGTTGAAGTCTTTCCCTATACAAAATTAAAATTTTGATCACTTGCACTCCATTCTTGATCCACCACACAATTGGTGTTCTTTAGATCATATAGTTAAATCTCAATAACAATGAGTATTGGATCCAGACGATAATTTTAATACTAAGATATCTATCTATCTATCTTCAGTAGGGATCCAATGTCACTACTATCTCAAGGGCTAGTAATTCAAATTTGGCTAAGAAGACTTTCTTAATGGTCATTTCAATAACAGCTGGTCTTAATGTACCAAAAATAAGTCAATGTTAATAATCAAGGAGTAATTATTACCTTATTTTGTATTCACACTTGAAAATAATCGAGTTACAATCTTACAGGAACAAAAGAGAAGAATAAGCAAACACTTAAACTACACTATTTTAAATCATTTCTTATGTATCTCCTAATTTGCATATTCCATCATTTGACAGAATTGTAAAAGTTCCGTTTTCAGATCCAATTTCTTTTGGATTATAATTAGATTTTTAAAAGTGTTTCTAAATTAGAAGTAATCATGATTGCTTTTAGAGAGAGGAAGATACAGGAAAGGTTGAAAAGTAATGGAAAGATGATTAACCCAGATTACGAAATTTAGAGAATAAGTTTATGATAAGTTCAATTAAATCAAACTGGACTAGCTAAAAACTGCACCAAAAACTGATATAATAAGACAAATTTATTTACAATTAAATGCTCCATGCTGAAATACACACAATGCATTTAAAATCAAAGTTGAAATGCCTACTTTCTACTTCAAAACTAAGTTCAAAACCAAGTTCATATTAGAAATTACTGGTTTATAATGATATAACAGAGCATCTAATAAAAAATTCCAGTAAAATGATGCAACACGATCCAATTTAGGGAGAAGACATACGCTCTCTCACACACAAATTAGTCACCAAAATTGGTGCAGTTGATAATAAAAGAATTTGATTTTCGGTAAAGATATGATCTTACTGGATCCGAGAACCACCCAGTTCATGTAAACTTCTTTTTTATAAACAAAATAAAAGAAAAACAGATCTACATTTTACCTTGGTTACAAGATTCTAAAAACCAACCTCAAAACACAAACAAAAAAAAGAAGAAAAAGAAAAACAGTTCCAAAACAATCCATAAAGTTTTGAACAGTACTAAGCAATCAACCAGGAACAATAAACATGCTGGGAATTAACAAAAGAAAAAAGACAAATGCCTCGACCTTTTTCCTTGGAGTAAAAGCGAAAATTAAAATTTAAACCTTTAATTTGATAATAAAGAAAAGATGAGTTACTTGCAGCAAATGGTGTTGAGGAGTGGTTGTTGAATGAGAGGACGATGAATCGTGAATAGGCCATGGTAACTCAATCTGTTGAAAACCATCGAAGAGGAAGAAATCGGAAGAGGTCGACGGAGGAGTTGTGCGGGCGGTGATGAGGTTGTCGGCGAGATCCAAAGGGAAGACGACAAAGAAAAAAGAAGTGCAAAGAGGAGAAGAACAAGTAGTTGAGTGAAAATCAGGCACGAAAATTTTCATCTGGGGCAGTGGACATAGCCCCAGCCCTACTCCTATCTTAACCCACTTCATGGGGCTCCAGGGGTCAGGGGCTTTGGAAAAGCCCCCTAACGTGTGGGCTGAAAAATTAGGGTCTAGTTTTCTAAGAGGCCAGGGCCGGCCCTGGGGCTTAGGATTAGAATGACAGGTCTAGTTAGCAACAGGTTCTAAAGGATCTATGCACAGGCATTCAATTGAGTTATACTGAAAAGGAAGCTTAGATAAGGAAACTAGAATGTCAAGGTTAGAATACACCTGTGTTGGCTCATCCTCACCAATAACAGCAAAATCCATAGTTAAGTCCACACAGTCCATAAAGCTATCATCAAACTTATTGTCAAGTTCAGTGCACACATCATGAGCAATACCAGGAATATCCACGTGTTCTACAGAAAATACTAAATCCAACATTTCACAACAATCAGGTATAACAGCAAGAATATCAGGCAAGGGATACAAATTAAAAAGAAGGCAGGTGAGAAAACAAATTAAAAAAAATAACACAACTAAGGAGGAAACAATATCATAATTCTAATACAAAGTTATGCAAAATAGAAAGTCCACAAACAAGTTCTGCCAAAGGATCTGTCTTAAACATTTTACTATTAATTTCACTTTATGTATAGAACTGAGTTTACAAAGAAGTTAAAAAAAAATCGACAAAAAAAAGAAATATCTCAAAATTGCAAACGAACTCAGTAGCACGATAAACAACAAAGCAACCTAAGAAAGATGATCCATAAAAGTAAACAAAAGCATGAAAATGGTAGTTTATAAAGAGTACCAAGAAAGCATGAACACAACCTCATCAGGAATTTTGTCACTCAACTGCTCAAGTACTGTTCCCAAAACCTTTAAGGTGGCAAAAACCCTTTTCCTCTTCTCAGTTTTGCACTCCAACCTGCACTCAGAAGAAAACATTTGATGTGAAATACATTTGCAAATCAAACAAAAATCATGTTATATATGTAAATTAAAGGTCATGCCAAATAACCAAAATCATTAAATAGACAAGTCGATCACCAAAGTTTATCTAGTGAGCTATACTTTTGGTGAAACTGAAATTTTCATACAAAAAAAAGGTTGAACAGTTGTTAATTATTAAAAAAATGAGATTCTCGGGCACAAGGTTTGATTTCTAGCTTCAAACAATCTTTATTGAATAATCATTACAGTGCCACCATAATACTATAACATAGTGATAGGATGCACCTGGTGAGGCCAGAAAGAAAGAAAAACAAATATTTTAAAGATGGATAAGTCCAGCCTCCAAAGATGGAGCTTTGCCTCAAGGAATCAAGAAACAGTTGAAAGGCATCGTCTACCGGACTGGTACCCTTCAAGAATGATAGGAAAGTCAATAAAAAGTAGGCTAACATCCTAAACTAAGCCATGTCGTTAGGAAGACATCCTAAAATGTAGGTCCTCTTTGGTTTATAAACTCTGTTCAGGTCTTCTTTTGCATTTTTCTCAGTATTTTTCTCTTTTTCCAGACCTGTTCTTTTTTTTTTCAATATAACCAGATTCTTCAACTTCTTTTTCTTTCTTTTTCACCCCTGGCCTTACTTTTCTATTGCACTCACTAAGTTCCTAGATCCTCCCTACCTCTCACAACTCTCTAAAGGTTAGGTATTTGGTAAGGAAAAATGGCTTGTAATGAATGGAAACAAAGAAAATGGCTAAAGCTCAAAATAAGGTGCAATGGATAGAAACAATGGGTAAGATAATTTGGCTATGGATGAAAAGAAAGAATGCTTAAAACATGTCTGAAGTCTCCCAAGAGCAAGTTCATCACAGAGCATCAATGCAAAATCAGAATTAAAGCTAAGCATGCATGTAATTACTCAAGAAAACAAAAAATGGGCCCAAAATCTGACTTGCTACCCTCTATTATTCAAAAATTGCTTAATTGGACTGAACTAAGATGCAAAAACAATGTTAGGACTACATCTACTTGAATTTAAAGAAGAAAACTACATTAATCGTTCTAATTAAAGGAAATGAAATTGTGAAATGAGTTAAATCAGCAAGAAATTGAGAAAAGTATGAAATAAAGCCTAAGAGAACCTAAAAATGTCTAACAGCATGACCTAAACTATGTACAACCTATACAACAATAAGCTCTCCTATACAGCAATAAGCTCTTCTAAACGCTAAAAAATCTCTTAAACCAAAGTTCTACTAGATAAAACAGTAAAATGAAAAGAAAATAAGCAAAGAAGTAACTATGAACCTAGCTAAACTAAAACAGACTTCTATTTAAGAAAAAAAAAGCCTAAGAAAATCCCAAACAGTAATAAAAATAAAGCCTAATCCTACATCCTAAAACAGATTCTGAAAGCATCAAAGACTAAGTAAGTATCTACAAACTAAAACTAAGGATTTATAAACTGAAACTAAGTATGACTATTTATGCTACCCTATAAGCTAATATTTACAACTCAATTAGTCCTAAACTAAAAAGAAAATCAACTAAGCAAAAAAATTTAATCTATTTTTACTACAAAAGCACGTACGAAAAACAGTTGGATCAAAGCAAAAGCAAAAATTTAACTATACCCTCTCACCCCCTACTTAAGAGGCACATTGCCCTCAATGTGTGAGTGAGGAAGGCTTTGTAACAACACAAACACATAGGTACATATCAAACAGCAACAAATTTGTACACAACAGAAACTGAAAAACACAAAGATAGACAGAATTGAACAAGAACAAAAACAAAGATTAAAACTAAAATTACAAAACTAAAAAACAAAAGAACTTGTTCAGATTGGCCACAAATCAAAATTGACCTTCTTTATTTTTATAGAAAACAACATATGTTCTACTCTTCTGTTTAATATACTTACTAAGAATATATTAACTATCATAAAGAACCTACAACTACTACTATTTAAGAGAAAGGGAAAGAAATGGCTTATCAGATTTTCTCCTCGCTTAGCCCAAGTGTGCATTTTCACCAAGGTTACACTGGCTTTCTCTTGCTAAAAACAGATTTACTTGAAAATGGAACAAAACACTAGAATAAGAATAAAAAAACCACACAATCATCGAGCACAATACAAAAATCTCATTGGTATGCACTTATGAGAAAAATGTAACTCAATAAGAATAAAGAACGACATAAATTTCCAGCACAATACCTTAATTCGGTCTTGATCGGGCAAAGGCCTGCGAAGATCAAGTCTAAAATTCTTCAAAACGAAGTCAAGGACAGGAATGGCCTCATAAAATGCCCTAGCTGAGACATCTACAGCACAAGAATGATCAGTTGTCAAGACTGATTTATTCAAGACACAAAACTTGACCAACATTGACAAGTTAAACCAACCAATATTAAGAGACAGGCCCATCTGAGTTGACCAATACACTGCAAGTAAACTCTTTGAAAAGGAAAGCACAACAAGAGGGCTTAGTCTTAGTACAAAATCCACACTCAATATTAGAAGAATACCACCATACCTTCCCTCTCTTGATTGGTACAATGTCATCCATAGTAATTGGTTCACCAGTAATTGGACACTTGCCATAATCCTACACAGTATTTTATTAACAAAGTTTATAGCATGAAATCTCTTTATGAATTGTTAAATATAATGAAAATTATATATTGAAATTAATCCCTTGTGTTAAATACACACATAGGGTTCTCTATTTATGATAGAAGAAATATGGGCTAAGCCCAAATACAAAGGAATATGTAAGAATAAAAATAAAATAAAATAAGAACAATGTTTCCCTAATAAACATATAGGGACTATGTTTCCCTAATTAACATAAACACAATATAAACTAAATATAATATCTCTAACACTCCCCCTCAAGCTGGAGCATACAGATTGTATGTACCAAGCTTGTTACTAATATAATCCATAAAGACTTAAAATATCTTCTTCTACACTCGAGAGATACCAAATTGCTAATGATTTGCAAGACGACATAGAAGACAAAATACCAACCCAGAAGATGAATAATATAACCTATATACCAGCTTGAAGGACATAGAACCAAACCTAATGTGAAAATCTAAAACAGGGAAATAAAGTCAGAAAAATTTTACAATTAAAGAAACAATCTAAAAGAAATCTAACCTTAACAACCTAGAAACTATCTAAAACAGATCAAAAAGTAAAGATGCTATAATATTCCTAATAGCAGCCTAAACAGATCATATAAAAGAAAGAATTCTAAAACAAATGCATATTTACAAAGACTAAAACAAGATATGAAAACTAAACAATTACTAATGCTTAAAACAATAATTAAGAAAACCAAAAAAAATTACTAACACGTGAAACAACACTTAAAGAAGCTAAAACAGGATCAGGGATAAAAGAAAATTTTTAGGTTTAAATACTTGTTTGGTCCCTATGTTTAGTGGTAATTTTCAGTTTAACACCCAGTTTTAAAAATATAGACATTAGGTCTTAAAGTTGTCAAAATTGTAAGAATTGAGTCCCTTCCGTTAAATGGGCAAAAACAGAGTTAACTCTCAGCTGACGTGGCAAAGGAATCTTTACTTTTTTTTCTCTCTCCTGTGCTTTTTCCTGAAATGCCACAGCTTTTTCTCTCACGGTCAAATCCCTTTCTTTGAATTTTATTTTGTTTCTTTAGTTGCCTTTCACAAGCAGTGCTTCAAAGTAGAGGAATTCACAAAATCCAAATATAAAACCTTTATCTCTGTAGATGACGATCACAGTCTTACCGTCGGGGCACCATTCATTCTGATCACAATAACAAAAGAGCTTATTTGTGGTATCAGATTCAACAAGATGCTCCTCCACTTCCTCATCCCTTCTTCCTTTCCTGTGTAGTCACCATATCTGACTCCAAAATCTTCCTGTTCTAAAATCAACAAACATATATGTCCATCACCCTTTACGTGTCGTGGATGCTGCTATAAGATCATTACGAAGAGGGCATAGATCCCTCTTTCTCTCTCTCAATCTCACTTTGACTGCACCGTCACCTTCGCCGCCGCACCTGAACTACCCCGACACAGTTCATTTGTCGTCACGTTCACGAAACACCGATTCACGGGGCGAGCCCTTTGCGCCGGCGTCGTCGAAGCTGCATCTGATGCGCAAATACGGGAGGTACACCATCCCGTGCCCGACGAAAAATCTCTCTACTCTGTCGACGACGACGCTGACATTATCGTTCGGAACACTCCACATCACTTATGGACCTCTCCACGCGCCTATTGAAGATGATCCTGAACTATATTGCCTCACCTCCATCACGACCGATAAAGACGTTGGAATTCTCGTTTGGAAGGCGCGAAATCACTCGTGGACCTTTCCACGCACCTCCTGAAGTGTATTGAAATTGGAAATTTGAACATCGACGCGAAGGGAAGGTCAGTGACAGTGCAGAATGGCGTGTCGTTGAGACAGATCATCACGGCGGCCGGAGAGAATGATTTGGCCTTGCCTTATGCGTCGTACTGGTGAGGTTTAACAATTGGTGGAATGATGCGAACATATGCTCATGGAAGCACATTGTGGGGCAAAGGAAGGGCAGTTCATGAGTATTTGGTAGAGTTGAGAATCGTTACTCCTACTGGACATGAAGATGGCTATGCTAAGGTTCGAACCCTTAACCAATCTCACCCTTCTCTCGGTGGTAGAGAGAGAAAAAAAAATTGCTAAAGATACAAAAGAGAGAGGAAAAGCTACGCGTTGCAGGAAATCAGAAGAGAGAAGAAAAAGTGAATATTTGATAGACACGTCAGCACAGAATTAACTCCGTTTCCATCAATTTAACGGAAGGGATGTGATTGATACAATTTATGCCACATTGGAACCAAATAGAGGCATTTTTAAAATCAGGCACTAAACTGAACATTACCTCTAAACAGGGGAACGAAATAACCATTTAAACCAAATTTTTATAAGCAACTATGAATTCTATAAAAACAAAGTCTAGTCTACAACCTAAAACAGATTATACAAGCATAAAAAACTACGTATTTACAGACTAGAAGCAAATATTTACAAACTGAAACAATATGGCTATTTACACTACCTATGAGCTAAATATTTACAAACACATACAGACCTAAAATGAACACAACCCAGAAAAAAAATTACCTCTAATTTCTACTACAAAAACACATGCTGACATAGCTATATCAGAGGAAAAAGAAAAAAATTGAACCTATACCTTCTCATCCCCACACTTAAGAGGCACATTGTCCTCAATGTGTGAGTGAGTAAGACTCCTCAACAGCACAAACATATATACAGATCAACGAACCACAAATTTACACAAAAACAGAATTTGAAGAACAAGAATTGTACAAATCAGAACTGAAAAGCTAATCACACTTGAACACAAAGTATACATGTACATCATAACAAACAACCACAACTTTATACACACAACCAAACAGACACACACACATACAAACAGACACACACACACATATAAGTTACACACACAATTATTATCCACACAAGAACACACACACACCAACACAAAGACACACACGCATTCACAGACACATAAGTTACACAAGCACACACACACACATAAGTTACACAAGCACACATGCACCCAAACACAAAAACACATACTCACAAACACAAACACACACATATTACACACGCGAACAGACACATATCAAAGGGTATGTACAAGACAAATAACACAGAGATTTATACAAAACAAAATTAAAAGAAAAAAAGAAATGAATATAACAGAACTGAAAAACTAAACTAAACTACAAAGCTAAGAGAAAGAAAATCTTTTTAAATTGGCCATAGATCAAAATTAATTCTTTTTATTTTTATGAAAAACAGCATATTATCTATCCTATTATTTACTATGCTAGTTAAAGCAATGTACATTACTAACAAAAATAATTGGTGCAGTTGATAATAAAAGAATTTGATTTTCGGTAAAGATATGATCTTACTGGATCCGAGAACCACCCAGTTCATGTAAACTTCTTTTTTATAAACAAAATAAAAGAAAAACAGATCTACATTTTACATTGGTTACAAGATTCTAAAAACCAACCTCAAAACACAAACCAAAAAAAGAAGAAAAAGAAAAACAGTTCCAAAACACTCCATAAAGTTTTGAACAGTACTAAGCAATCAACCAGGAACAATAAACATGCTGAGAATTAACATCGTCCTCTTTCATTAATTCTTCTCTTTCAAACTTATATAATACTCCTATTGAATTATTTAAATAATTTGATGCTAAAGGAATAGCATACTGTAAATTAACATTGAATTTCAAAGTAGTATATTTTAAATTTCTTGTAATTCCTCCTATTACCTTGTCTTTATTATCTTTAATTCTTTCATCTATTATCATTATTATTTTTACAGGGCTTTCTATACCTCTCAAGTATGTAGATTTAAGTAAAATCTGTATACTATCAATATGAATGTATGCGAGTTTCTGTCTATCTTGGCTACTTTTAATTTTCTTAATCATTTCCTTAAGACTTTCCTCGTTAACTAAACTTATGGCTACCTGTCCTTTTGCACTCTCTAATCTTATTGGGAATTCTGCTGAAAATTTTCCAAAATATAATATATTTTTTCTTTTTATATTTATCCAAGGTTGGATTATATTTTCTCCTTCCTTTAGAGTTATTTTTCCTTTTTCTTCTATTTCTTTTATTTTCGATCTTTCTATTAACAGATTTGAACTGTATCCTTGACTAGATTCTTCTTGTTCAAATGAATCTTCCATAGTTCGTGACTTTGTTTCTGAGCACTATATCATACAGATTTGAACTGTAATCGTTGCTCTCATCTTATGGTAAATCTGCTGTAGCCGCAGAAGCTGGATGTCCCAGTCCGGTAAGATGTTTTCCCGTCTATAAATCATATGTGGACAATTCTTTTGATATTTCCGAAGGCGTCAATACAGATCTTCTATATAGTTTTTATCAAGCAGGTCTAGTAGATTGTGTTTATTTTAAGACAGCAACTCCATTTGCCAGTTTTCCGATAGGATTTAGAGCAGCCATTAGATAGTATTGTCAAAAGTTTGTAAATAAAGATAAATGTTTGAGAATCAAGAGCACATTGCCAGTATTCAAAGATGGACAAATGAGTCTCGAAGCAGCACACTTCGCAACACTCATATTCTCAACACAGCCTAACACTATGACCAGCATGGTCGCAGAAGAGAAGGTCACCACAGAGATAATCTACAGTTTATATTTTGGAAATAGGATACTCCATATCCTAAATGAAGATTTCCAACAACAATACAGGATGCAAGCTAAAGGACAAAACTACATCTTGGTGAGCAAGTCGCTACAGAAAACAGAAGAAAAAACAAAAGAAATAATTCAAAAGTTTCTAGACGGTCTATCCCTACTTCATGGACCGATTGCAACTACAGATGATTTCACAGCTCAGCAGATGCACAACTGGACAGCTGACATAGACGGACACATTTGTCGCCTTTGCCAAAGTCCAACAAATACAGCTGGAGAAGTCAGACAAGAAAGAGAGAGTGGGTCTCCTAAGAGTGTCAGTGGTATGTGAGCCGCACGCGTAGACTTCACTATGTAAATAATTAGTACGAGTGTCTTTTTCTTCTTTGTCAATTGTAATAAGTGGGAAACATGTAACCCCACTTAGTTGAATTATGAGTTAGAAGATAAGGATGGAATCTGTCCATACCTATCTTCAATTATGTGAGTCGAGGCCGAGCTCCGCTATATAAGCTCGTAAGAACCTCAGTTGTAATTCGTATTCAGAAATACCAACCAAAAAATTTCTCATTTTGAGATCTTTTTTCTGACCTTGAGGTAATACTCTGGAGGGTCATCGATACAGCATAAGAAAGGCTTGCGTAATTGCAGCGAATGGATGGAGTAGAGATTAAAGAGAACTTTTATCTCTTTGAACTGGGGGCGTCGTCGTCGTGCTCGGAGTGGAGTGGCTGGCTACGTTGGGGGAAATTAGAATGGATTGGCAGCAGATGACAATGAACTATGGCACGGCAACAAGAGAGGTAGTGATAAGGGGTGATAACCGATCTTTGAAGAAGGTCGTCAATCCCGAGGCGTTGCAGAAGGAGACAGGGATTGAAACTCTAGCGGTGGTGAGGGGTCTGTATCAGTCTGAAACAGCAGGGGAAAAGAAGGGTGCAGAGGATTTAAACCCTATGCAGGAAGCAAATCTAGAGAAGATTTTGGGGGAGTTTGAGGGGGTATTTGAGATGCCGCAGGGGCTTCCTCCTGTCAGAGAAGTGGACCACCAGATAACTCTTAAGGAAGGTACTGAGCCAGTGATCGTGAGACCATACAGGTATCCTCACTTAATGAAAGCTGAAATAGAACAACAGGTTCAGGAGATATTGGGCCTGGGTATTATTCGGCCTAGTAACAGCCTATTTTCCAGTCCAGTAATTTTGGTTAAAAAAAAAAAGATGGGAGTTGGCGTTTTTGTGTAGATTACAGAGCTTTAAACAGAGTAACTATTCCCAATAAATATCCAATTCCTGTGATTGAAGAACTTCTAGATGAATTATACGGGGCTGCTTATTTTTCTAAAGTGGATCTCAAATCTGGATACCACCAGATAAGGATGAAGGAGACAGATATATCCAAAACTGCCTTTAAGACTCATTTAGGACATTATGAGTTTTTAGTAATGCCCTTTGGCCTCACAAATGCTCCGGCCACCTTTCAAGACATGATGAATTCATTGTTGAGACCGTTCTTAAGGAAGAGTGTGCTGGTATTTTTTGATGACATTTTGGTGTACAGTAAGTCATGGGGGGATCATGAGGAACATCTTCGACAGGTGCTGAAAGTGTTAGAACAACACCAGCTGTTTGCCAACAAAAAAAAATGTGAGTTTGGCAAAAGACATATTCGATATCTGGGGCACATGATATCCGAACAGGGGGTGGAAATGGATGGAGAAAAAATTTCTGCAGTGACTGAATGGCCAGCACCCCGCTGTATTAAAGAGTTAAGGGGGTTCTTGGGACTCACTGGATACTATAGGAGATTTGTCAGGAATTATGGGAAGATTGCCCGACCCCTTACGGATCTTTTGAAGAAGGGGAAGTTTGAGTGGACAAAGGCAAGAGAGGAAGCCATGCAAGCTCTCAAAAAGGCAGTGACCACTGCTCCTGTTCTGGCTCTGCCAGACTTCTCACAACCTTTCCAAGTTGAATGTGATGCTTCGGGGAAGGGAATAGGAGCTGTGTTATCACAAAATAGGAGGCCTATTGCTTACTACAACAAGGCATTATCGGAGAGTTCGTTGGGGAAGTCAGTGTATGAGAAGGAACTGATGGCACTAGTATTAGCTATTCAACAGTGGCGTCCCTATTTGCTGGGAAAAAAATTTAGTGTCTACACAAATCAAAAGAGTTTGAAGTATTTACTTGAGCAACGCATAACGACTCAGAACCAGCAAAATTGGCTGGCGAAACTCATGGGCTATGAGTTTGATATACATTACAGGACAGGGGCATCCAACAAAGTTGCGGATGGGCTATCCAGAAAGGGAGAAGAAGGGGACGAAGGAGATAGCACGCTGTTAATGATAACCAGACCCTATTGGCCTGACTACCAAGAAATAATAGACGAAGTGAAAAAAGATGCGGGGTTAAAGAAAATAATGGAAGAAGTGAAGGAAGACCCAGATTCACACCCTGCTTATACGTTGGAGAATGGGAGACTCCATTATAAGGGAAGGTTGGTGCTTTCAGCAAAGTCAGAATGGATTCCGAAAATCCTTGCAGAGTTTCATGATACTACGCTTGGGGGACACTAGGGTGTCTATAGAACCTATAGAAGAATTGGCCAAGCCTTTCACTGGATGGGCATGAAAAAAAGGGTGACCGACTACGTAGCCTCCTGTCTTATCTGCCAGCAACATAAATATATGACGTCATCTCCGCAGGGATTGTTGCAGCCATTGCCTATTCCCAAGGCCATCTGGGAAGAGATAAGCATGGACTTTGTGGTCAAATTACCAAAATCTCAAGGTTTTGAATCAATAATAGTGGTAGTGGATAGGCTGAGTAAGTATGGGCATTTCATACCCATCAAACATCCTCATACAGCCAAGATAATTGCAGAGATTTTGCAAAGGAGATAATACGTTTGCATGGAATTCCTATATCGATTGTTAGTGACCGGGATCCCACGTTTGTTAGTACATTCTGGACGGAATTGTTCAAAATACAGGGTACCCAATTAAAAATGAGTACCGCCTACCACCCAGAAACGGATGGGCAGACAGAGGTTTTGAATAGAGTGTTAGAGACCTACTTGAGGTGTTTCTGTTCGGAACAGCCCAAGGCTTGGAGCAATGTGTTGCCATGGGCTGAATACTGGTATAACACCAGTTATCAAGGGGCTTCAAAGAGTACCCCTTTTGAAGTGGTTTATGGAAGAAAGCCCCCGGTAGTAACCAAGTTCATACCTGGAGAAACAGTGGTGGAAGCTGTGGTGCAGGATTTACAGACGCGGGATGAGGCCATTTCACAGCTACAATATCATTTGACCCGAGCCCAGGAGTGGATGGTCCAGTACGCAAATAAGAAGAGAAGGGAGTCTAGCATAAAAGAAGGGGATTGGGTTTTTTTGAAAATAAGACCTCATAGGCAAGTATCTATGCTAGTCAAGTTGCATCCCAAATTATCTGCCAGATATTATGGCCCTTTTCTGGTGCAAAAACAAGTGGGTCCAGTGGCTTTCAAACTGCAGTTGCCTGCCACTGCGAAGAAACACCCGGTGTTTCATGTATCACAATTAAAGTTGGCTGTGGGGGAGCATAAGGTGGAAGGGGAGCTACTCGTAGGACTGCAGGCAGACGGTCCATTATATAGACCCTTAAAAGTACTACAAAGAAGAGGAAGAAATGAACAAGGGGAGGAGACCACTCAAATATTGGTTCAGTGGCAAGATTGAGGGATAGAGGGAGCGACTTGGGAGGATGAAACGTTTATCAATCAGCAATTCCCTGATTTCAACCTTGAAGACAAGGTTGTTGAAGAGGAGGGGGGTATTGATAGGGGATTAAAAGTATATGTAAAGGAATAAAAAAGGCGAGAAGTAAAGAAGTCAGTTAGGAGTTTGTTAGAAGTATATGAGAGTATAAATAAAGAGTTTGTTGAGAAGGGGGGAGAATGGTTTTGTATTGTTTACTGGATCTCAGTCCAGTGGGGGGGAGGGGGGGGGGGAAGATTAGGCTTCCTTGATAGCTGTGGGAACATTGTATTCTTTCATTCACTGAATACAATCAGAGGTTATTCACTGTGTTGAGTTTGTCTGGTGTGTTTTTACTCATTTTCTTGACTTCTTGATTAAAGAAGCCCATCAAACCATGTCCTGTACAATGTTGTATTGTTATTAAGTAAAACTCTTGCTTTTAGTTTATTAACAAAAAATAGGAAATGTCTACCATGATGATCCTGAAAATGACAGAAGAAATACCTGCAATTTTGCAAGCTCATCCACAAATTCACGTGCAAATAGATTTGACCTGAGAAAATTTCATACAGTTAGTAGATGCATAAATAAATGGAGACAAGATAAAATAAAGCAAAATCAGATTAAATTGGCCATAGATCAAAATTAATTCTTTTTACTTTTATGAAAAAAAGCATATTATCTATCCTACTATTTACTATGCTAGTTAAAGTTATGTACATTACTAATAAAAATCTATAACTACAATTAAAAGGAAATGAAAAGAATGAGCTTATCTGTTTTTCTCCATGCTCTGCCTAGGTATGCATTGTTTTCAAGGGAGACCTGATACAAAATATAATTACACGAAGCAAGCAATTAAATAACAAAACAAATTCATTCATCTAGAAACTGGAAAGTTGATATCTTTATGAAACAAGAGTTTCTCTATAATCTATATTAAATTAACATCAAACCAAATTAACAAACAATATGGAATATGAATTTCTCATTAGTCTTTCATTTATCTAGAGAAAAAGAACATCCAAATAGACACAAACAAAAACACATACACAGTCTTACTCACACATAGACACAAAGCAACAAACACAACAAAACTCACACGCACAAACAAAGAAACACACACACAGACACGCACACACACAAACAAACACGCACACACACATATAAGTTACACACACACAAGCACACACCAACACAAACACACACACGCATTCACACACATATAAGTTACACAAGCACACACACACACATAAGTTACACAAGCGCACACACACACACACATAAGTTACACAAACAAAAACACACACACAATCTTACTCACACATAGACACAAAGAAACAAACACAACCAAACAGACATGCACAAACAAACAAAGAAACACACACACGCACAACACACATACAAACAGACACGCACACACATATAAGTTACACACACAATTATTATCCACACAAGAACACACACACCAACACAAAGACACACACGCATTCACACACACATAAGTTACACAAGCACACACACACATAAGTTACACAAGCACACATGCACTCAAACACAAAAACACATACTCACAAACACAAACACACACATATTACACACACGAACAGACACATATCAAAGGGTATGTACAAGACAAACAACACAGAGATTTATACAAAACAAAATTAAAAGAACAAAAGAAATGAATATAATAGAACTGAAAAACTAAACTAAACTACAAAGCTAAGAGAAAGAAAATCTGTTTAAATTGGCCATAGATCAAAATTAATTCTTTTTATTTTTATGAAAAACAACATATTATCTATCCTATTATTTACTATGCTAGTTAAAGCTATGTACATTACTAACAAAAATCTATAACTACAATTAAAAGGAAATGAAAAGTCCGAGCTTATCTGTTTTTCTCCATGTTGTGCCCAGGTATGCATTGTTTCCAAGGTTGTATTGAATTGCTCTTTCTCAGCTCTCCCTTTCAGCAACAATAGCTTTCCCTTCAGAACTGGCTTTCGATTCTGCACATTCAAGTCACCTTGCTACAGCAACCAGAGTTCCTGATTCTTAATATTCCAAGTTCTCATAACAGTGTTGCCACCATAACAGTATCGCGGGTCATCGAAGGGTCCTGGGAGTAGCGGCAGAGGTCTCGGTGCAAAGAAAGAAGTGACGACCAGGACCACCGGTTCAAAAGTAGAAAGCAATGCAGACGGAAGCGGGCCGAGTCGCAGAGTGCGAATGCTACCATATCCAGAATACCTAAAGAGGAGAGAAAAGGGCCGTTGTTTCCACTGTGGGGGTCCTTCCAGCCCAGGCCATCGTTGTGCGGAGAGAAGTTTAATGGTAATGATCATGGGGCGATAGCAGCTTTGCATGGAGTTGTTGGTGTATTCAGCTGGAGGAGTAACGCAATCCAACACCATGAAGTTGCCCGGTTGGATTCGGGACCGGAAAATAGCACTGCTGATCGATAGCGGGGCGAGTCAAAATTTCATTTCGACGCACTTGGTACACAAACTAATAGCCAAACACAGATCTATTTGGTATATTTATTCCTACTGGGTATCCAAATTTTACTATTATTCTGTTCGGACCTAGGACTACCACAATCTTGATAAACATGCTAAGTATTTGATTAGGAAAGTAACAAAAAAATTCTGCAGTGTTTTAAGCATTGATTCTTCCTAGCATAAGTTATACTGCCAAAAGAATATCCATAAATACTCCAGTAACATTTCTGATTTCTCTATGGTGACACGTCAAATAGTGCTAATTCTTCCCACCGTTCATGTTGGTAATTTAACTATTGGTTATTTATATGAGAAAAGCTTACAAATTATTATCATTACAAAAGGTGACAATAGATTGAAAAAGTATATATAACTCACACTAAAAAGAACATGATGCACTGTATGTTTTTTGCAATGATACCTCAAGTTGTCTAAGACTTCCAACATTCTGGGATGTACTCCCAATACCAATAGGGCGTGAAGAAACATCAGTGCTTCCATGCAGACGTTTCATAAGTTTTTCGCAGGTTTCCCTTGCTTCTGCAGCCTTGTTGAGTGCATCTTCAGTGGCCAAAAATTGTTGAACATGAGCTTTCTAAGAACAAAGAAAGCACCAGTTCAATAACTCCTTGTACAACAACAGAATATGTAGTTTAAGGATGAAAAAAGTACCTGTCTATCAAGAAGCTGATTTTGACTCCCTCCTGGTGGCACATCAACCCCAATCTTTCCATTGGCATAAAGTTGATACTATAGAGGAGAGCTCCCATCAGAAGACGAAACATCATAACTATGTTATTTTCATATTTGTACCTGGTTAAAGAATGCAAATTTTGATTATAACAGCAATAGCATATATGATACCATTGCTAATAAGCACTAATGAACAGAGCATCACAAAACCACACAGCTACTTACTACACACTTTTTTCCTGGATGGGAGGGGAACATAATCATTGTAAGCTTCTTAGGAATGTTTTACCAGTATAGCATGTGACCATGTTTTTTTTTTAAGTTATAGGAACAATGATTGATGACAGAAAGTTCAGAATTCAAATAATATGGGCAGAGGCAGGAGTAACAGCGGAACATGAAAAACAAATTATGTGCATTATAATACCTCAAGGTCTCTGCATCAGCTCTAACATCAATTTTCTCTATTTCTCTGGAGATTAGACTTTTGAGCCGTACAGTGTATGCAGTAATTGCCTGAAGCAATTGAGGAGGACTCTTCAGGCAATTTATGATAACAGTTCTAACCTTGTCAGGAATTTGCCCATCATAGTCAAACCCCAACTTTGCTGTTTCTGCCTGAGGATTTAAATGAATGCCACTTCCTTCGTAACCTGGAAAAGAACTCCGTATTTTTTCAACCATATGAGCTACGAGAGATTCACAAGCCTTTCTAATATTCTTTTCCCTTGTGGTTTCAATGAGAATGACATCATCCGCAGATTTACTGCCCTTAACAGTTGAATAAACAGCCTCCTTCTCACTTTTGGCACTAAAACTATTGGTCATTTCAACAGAAGTAATAGAGACGTTTATGATATTCTGAAAATATTTTTGCTGCCTCATCACACTGTTGATCATAAGTCTCCAACATTACTTGCTTATGCCTGCACAAAGAATGAAGAAATATACTTTTGTTTTCTCAAATTTCAATCATTCAATACCAGAATCACCGTAAACTCATAATTGTTTTTCCTATCTCTTTCATATTATTGGTACAACGACAAAAGCGCATAAAAGGCTACGATAACATGAGAAACACATTATTATACTATCAAGAGACCACACCGTGCCAGCATTATTACTGGAGACAAGGTTATAACTATAAACATACACTCACTTCCTCTTCCATCTCCTTTTCACCTCATTTTCTTCCTATCTTTTTTCTTTTTCTTCCACAACATAACTTATAACACATGTCACTTTCTCTCCTTCTTTTTCTTCTGTTTTTCTCCACCTGAGAACATCCTAAGACGAGGTGTGTTATCAAAACTCCTAAACTATTCAATATGTACAAATATCTCCTAAACTATTCAATATGTTCGGAACAGCCCAAGGCTTGGAGCAATGCGTTGCCATGGGCTGAATACTGGTATAACACCAGTTATCAAGGGGCTTCGAAGTGTACCCCGTTTGAAGTGGTTTATGGAAGAAAGCCCCCGATAGTAACCAAGTTCATACCTGGTGAAACAGTGGTGGAAGCTGTGGTGCAGGATTTACAGACGCGGGATGAGGCCATTTCACAGCTACAATATCATTTGACCCGAGCCCAGGAGCGGATGGTCCAGTATGCAAATAAGAAGAGAAGGGAGTCTAGCATAAAAGAAGGGGATTGGGTTTTTTTGAAAATAAGACCTCATAGGCAAGTATCTATGCTAGTCAAGTTGCATCCCAAATTATCTGCCAGATATTATGGCCCTTTTCTGGTGCAAAAACAAGTGGGTCCAGTGGCTTTCAAACTGCAGTTGCCTGCCACTGCGAAGATACACTCGGTGTTTCATGTATCACAATTAAAGTTGGCTGTGGGGGAGCTGAAGTTAGAGAAAGAGAAGACGGCACCGTATCGTGTATGTTTGGGGGATGGCAAGAGAAAGGAGACACAAGGATGTTGCATGGGGCTATCCTTGACACTGGAGGGAGGGGAGATCAGAGAGAACTTTTATCTTTTTGAGTTAGGAGGAGTTGATGTAGTTTTGGGAGTTGAGTGGCTAGCGAAATTGGGGGAGATTAGGGTGGACTGGAAGAAGATGACGTTGAAGTATGGGCCGGCGGATGCAGAGGTAGTGATAAGGGGGGACAGCACATTAATGAGGAAAATGATTACCCCAGAAGTGTTGCAGAAGGAAACCGAGATCGATACAATGGCAATGGTGTGGGGTCTGAGTCAATCTGAAATTGCAGAGGAAAATTCAAGAGCAGAGGAATTAATGCCCATGCAAGAGGAGAATCTGGAGAAGATTTTTGGGGAGATTGAGGTGTTTGAGGGGCCACAAGGACTTCTTCCTGTCAGAAGAGTGAACCACCAGATAACCTTTAAAGAAGGCACTAAACAAGTGAACGGGAGACCCTATAAGTATCTCCACTTAATGAAGGCTGAAATAGAGAAGCAGGTCCAAGAAATGTTGGGCTTGGGCATTAATTCCTGAAACTACTGAGGTTATAAAACTTGCAGATCTAGCTTCTAGCATTGGCCACAAAGGAATTTCCAGGTTGCTTGCAGAATCTGTATTAATTAGCCATCTTATATTACTTACAACGGTGAAAGGTAAAGATGGTAGGAAAGAAACTTTAGCACGAGGAGTAGTGCAGACAGTTTCAGAAGCAAACTGTAATACTTGTGCTCCACAAGGTAAGAGGTCACAAGTCGGAAAGCAATATACAACAGTCATATGGTCTAGGAGAATCTTGGAAAAGGAGCAGTTCTTATTAATGGAACCGAAGGAGTCAATAATTCTCTCATATAGACCACCACCCAAACCTCCAGAGAATTGGAAAACGGTAAGAACAGTTCTGTTAAAGAGGGAAGTGGAGATGTACATTCGCAGCACTATCCAAATGTCAACCTTGAGGACAAGGTTGTTGAGATGGAGGGAGGTATTGACAGGGAAATAAAAGTATATGTGTAGGTGAGGAAAAATAAAGGCGGGAAACAGAGAGTTTATGTTAGAAGTTAGTTAGAGGGAAAGGGGAGTATAAATAAATTGTTAATTGTAAAGGGCGACATTATGAGATTAGTAAATTGTTTGTTGACTGGAACTTAGTCCAGTAGAGGGAGATCAGGCTTCCTTGGGGTTGTTTTCAATTCACGAGGGAGATCAGGCTTCCTTGGGGGTTGTTTTCAATTCACTTGTATTCCTGTTTCATTGAATAAGAGAGGTAGGTATGTTCAGAGAAGCGTGATTGTTCTGTGTGAGCTTCTTACTAATATGACTTCTTGATGTGTGATCTTTACAAAAGAAGCTTAAGATAGCATTTGAATCCAAAGAAACAAATTTTAAGAAAAACAAAATGTTTGCTAGGAACCTTGCTTCTGCCGCCTTGTTGAGTGCATCTTCAGTGGCCAAAAATTGTTGAACATGAGCTTTCTAAGAACAAAGAAAGCACCAGTTCAATAACTCCTTGTACAACAACAGAATATGTAGTTTAAGGATGAAAAAAGTACCTGTCTATCAAGAAGCTGATTTTGACTCCCTCCTGGTGGCACATCAACCCCAATCTTTCCATTGCCATAAAGTTGATACTATAGAGGAGAGCTCCCATCAGAAGACAAAACATCCATAACTATGTTATTTTCACATTTGTACCTGGTTAAAGAATGCAAATTTTGATTATAACAGCAATAGCATATATGATACCATTGCTAATAAGCACTAATGAACAGAGCATCACAAAACCACACAGCTACTTACTACACACTTTTTTCCTGAATGGGAGGGGAACATAATCATTGTAAGCTTCTTAGGAATGTTTTACCAGTATAGCATGTGACCATGTTTTTTTTTAAGTTATAGGAACAATGATTGATGACAGAAAGTTCAGAAT
Source organism: Vigna reflexopilosa (assembly GCA_027742785.1). Taxonomy (NCBI): domain Eukaryota; kingdom Viridiplantae; phylum Streptophyta; class Magnoliopsida; order Fabales; family Fabaceae; genus Vigna; species Vigna reflexopilosa. The sequence continues at coordinate 46,102 of JAFNIE010000022.1, read as the reverse complement.
TCAAATAATATGGGCAGAGGCAGGAGTAACAGCGGAACATGAAAAACAAATTATGTGCATTATAATACCTCAAGGTCTCTGCATCAGCTCTAACATCAATTTTCTCTATTTCTCTCGAGATTAGACTTTTGAGCCGTACAGTGTATGCAGTAATTGCCTGAAGCAATTGAGGAGGACTCTTCAGGCAATTTATGATAACAGTTCTAACCTTGTCAGGAATTTGCCCATCATAGTCAAACCCCAACTTTGCTGTTTCTGCCTGAGGATTTAAATGAATGCCACTTCCTTCGTAAGCTGGAAAAGAACTCCGTATTTTTTCAACCATATGAGCTACGAGAGATTCACAAGCCTTTCTAATATTCTTTTCCCTTGTGGTTTCAATGAGAATGACATCATCCGCAGATTTACTGCCCTTAACAGTTGAATAAACAGCCTCCTTCTCACTTTTGGCACTAAAACTATTGGTCATTTCAACAGAAGAATCCACACCTGATCTTTGAGATTCCATCGCTTGATTTACATAGTAATAGAGACGTTTATGATATTCTGCAAATATTTTTGCTGCCTCATCACACTGTTGATCATAAGTCTCTAACATCACTTGCTTATGCCTGCACAAAGGATGAAGAAATATACTTTTGTTTTCTCAAATTTCAATCATTCAATACCAGAATCACCGTAAACTCATAATTGTTTTTCCTATCTCTTTCATATTATTGGTACAACGACAAAAGCGCATAAAAGGCTACGATAACATCAGAAACACATTATTATACTAACAAGAGACCACACCGTGCCAGCATTATTACTGGAGACAAGGTTATAACTATAAACATACACTCACTTCCTCTTCCATCTCCTTTTCACCTCATTTTCTTCCTATCTTTTTTCTTTTTCTTCCACAACATAACTTAAAACACGTCACTTTCTCTCCTTTTTCTTCTGTTTTTCTCCACCTGAGAACATCCTAAGACGAGGTGTGTTATCAAAACTCCTAAACTATTCAACAAAAAACAAAGAGGTCATTTTATCATTTCACTACGTTATCTTTCATCTCATTTCCACTTCACTTCTTTTCCTAACTCCCTCATAATTTCTCATTGTATCATTTATGAAATCTCTAATCTATCACTTTTTTTATGTCTCACAACCTTCGCCTTTACTTCCCCATACATTCATCATTTTCACAAACTGTTTTGTTCATCTTCTCTGACCTAATGAACAAGAAATATGCAAACTCCACTGCAACCAACCAGAACGAAAATTACCAATTACATATACACACATTGTTCAAATTTTGGGCACATTGAGAAAAATAACCAAAACCTGTAATTGGCTCGTTCATCGAGCATTCTCTTTCTCTCAGTCTCCTCTCTGGAAACCTCGAGCATCTTCGCTCTCAAATCCTTCCTCCGCCTCCTCACAATGTAGTGTAGTTCAATTTATATATAAATATTATAAAATTAAATTAATCATCATAACCACTGTTAAAATTTAATAAAATTTTGTAGTAACTCATTTGATTTACAACACACGTATCAAATTGAAAGAAATTATAAGGTGAGGTCGTGAAAGAGCTGAAATTGTTGTCACAATGTTTGAGAAAACAATCCCACCCTGATTATGAAAGGAAAATCTATTACTTATATTTACTGCAGATATATAATATGATTGGTAATAATTTTATGACCTTACCTTAGAATTAACTCCATCATGTGCTGAGTTGTCCCGCATTTTATCTGATTTTTTTAGATTCTCGTTAACAAGACCGCATTAGTCTAACTCTGAAGCTGCTGCAGTCCCCTGATACTCAAAGTTGTGGCATGTAAAGCATATCCTAGCTGAATTTAATCCTTTATGTACAAATATCTCCCAGTACAGAGGAGCCTAGCAAAGAAACAAATATGCAATACTATTGGTGACTAAAAGATAATCAATTAAAAGGAAAATATCTAATAGAATGAATACCTGAAATGCTGCCAACCCTGATTTTATTTTTGTATAATTGGTGATCAAAGTATGATTCTATAGGCACGCTCAAAGCCTGAATGAATAATCAAATTATTTCAAGTAGTGCAGGAACCTACCATGACAGTATCGACATGTTCAATTATTTTCTTAATGAAATGGCATACCCGTATGTTGCAGACATGATCATATTGCATACAATCATATTTGAGAAGCACAATTTTCAACAAGGTGTCCTTTCTTTTGCAGTGCTTTACCTAGACCACTGACAACATCCCACCAACCTGTTCATGAAATAAATTAATTTAAACATCACTAGATGCTAGACAGACTTAAGAACAGGGCCACTTGTATGTTTAATTCACCTGAACTTCCGCACAGATGATAACATTATTTCTAGTTGATTTCATACTAGATAATCTATGGCAGTACAAACTTGTAAAAGCAATATTCTGTTTAGAAGGATAGTCTCTATCATACATGCTGAATTGCTTTGAGAATAGTAAGATGGAGTATAGTTTGCTCAACTGTCAGCCAGTTGACATGTCCTCATAAACTTATAATTCTGTTAAAAGTCTAAGTGAGATAGCTCACTAACTTTTCTTCTATTTTCTCTTAGATTCTCAATTTAGCGATGGTTCTTGATTTCTATCAAGACCAAATACACTTCCATCTAATTAGGAAACGAAACTCAACAAGTTCAGAAACAATGGTAAATGAAGACCATTGTCAAAGAACAAGGATCTAGCAATTGCAACAACTTTCAATCCAAATAAGCATGAAATATACAAGATTACAAAAAATTCTTAACCAAACACTAAATTTTGAAAAAAGATTTCAACAATTGAATAAAGAGGAAACAAAATAAAAAGATAAAGAGACAACATTTTAAGGAAGTCTGAGAATTTATTTCAATATAGAACTCAGACCCAGTACTCCCTTTCTTTAAAGAAAATCAAGATGCTTCTGACATGCCTCTTTTAAGATTCCAGTAGGTGTAATAATTAAAATCAACTCATAAGAATAAAACACAGGGATTAGGGTACGTGAGTGCACCTTAGGTACTAGTGCCATCTCTGTTGCAATATGAATCACATATAATCTGGACTGTAGATAAAAAATAAAAGATGCATCAACCAGTAAAAGATATTCAAATTGTAATTTACAATTAAAAGTGAATACCTTGTTGCAGAAGATAAAAGACCAAGAAATGCAAAAATAACCTCATGTTCACTCTGTTCTTTGTAGGCCATATATGTTTCTCGTGATTGATATTCAAATACATTAAGGCTCCCTTCTTAGCAAACTTATTCAAATTCCCTCAATCAAGCTTCAATTCTTGCGTTTAGATAACAGGTTCTTGGAGATGGTGGCCTTTGAATAAGTAGAATAAATTTAGGGTTTTAGAGATTTCGGGATTTAGGGGATAAATAAAGAAGAGAGTTTACGGATGAATGAATGAAGAGAACTACAAAACCTATCAAAGTGAACGCAATGTTTAACAAGATGAGTAAGAGCGACCGTGGATGAGTGAGAGCGACAGTCTCCGGTGTCGAAAGCGGTGACTCTGGCCAGTCGGGGAGGTACGACGATGATGAAGGACCGGCGATGATGAAGGACCGGCGATGATGAGT
>JAFNIE010000022.1:0-15000 GCA_027742785.1 Vigna reflexopilosa | reverse complement strand
AAACGAAGACTTTGAAAATTTCCCAAATCTTGGCACCAAGCACAAACGTAGCTAAGTCTCACCACCAAAATTGGCTAGCTTGAAAACTAACCAAAATGAAAATTTTCTTGAACAAGATTTTTAGAGTAGCCATTTTGGGATATAAAGAGTGCATTCCAACCATCAAATCTAAAATACCAAGACTCTGAAAATTTCCAAAATCGTGGCACCAAGCGCCAAAGTAGTTAAGTCTCAACCAAAATTGGCTAGCTTGAAAACCAACCAAAATGAAAAATTTCTTGAACAAGATTTTTGTAGTAGCTATTTTGGGAAATAAAGAGTGCATTCCAACGTTCCAATCTCAAAAACGAAGACTGTGAAAATTTCCAAAATCATGGCATCAAGCACCAACTTAGCTCTGTCTCACCACCAAATTTGGCCAGCTTGAAAACCAACCAAAATAAAAATTTTCATGCACCAAGATTTTTACGTTAGTCATTTGGTGATATAAAGAGTGCATTCCAACCATTAAATCTAAAAAACAACGACTTCAAAAATTTACCAAATCTTGGCACCACGCACCCATTAAGCTAGCTTGAAAACCATCCCAAATGAAAAGTTTAATACCCCAAGATTTTTACATCAGTCATTTGGTGATATAAACAGTGCATTCGAACAATGAAATCTCAAAAACCAAGACTTTGAAAATTTCCCAAATCTTGGCACCAAGCACCAAATATAGCTAAGTCTCACCATCAAAATTGACTAGTCTGAAAAACAAACGAAATGAAAAAATTTTTTGAACAAGATTTTTAGAGTAGCCATTTTGTGGTATAAAGAGTGCATTCCAACCTTCAAATCTCAAAAATCAAGACTCTGAAAATTTTCCAAATCTTGGCACCAAGCACCAACGTAGCTAAGTCTCACCACCAAAATTGGCTAGCTTGAAAACCACCCAAAACGAAAAATTTCATGAACAAGATTTTTATAGTAGCTATTTTGGGATATAAAGAGTGCATTCCAACCATCAAATCTAAAAAACAAAGACTTTGAAAATTTCCAAAATCTTGGCACAAGGCACCAACTTAGCTGTGTCTCACAACCAAATTTGGCCAGCTCGAAAACCAAACAAAATAAAAAATTTCATGCACCAAGATTTTGACATTAGTCATTTGGTGATATAAAGAGTGCATTCCAACCATTAAATCTCAAAAACAAAGACTTTGAAAATTTACCAAATCTTGGCATCACGCACCCATTAAGCTAACTTGAAAACCATCCAAAATGAAAAGTTTATTGCATCAAGATTTTTACATCAGTCATTTGGTGATATAAAGAGTGCATTCCATCCATTAAATATAAAAAACGAAGACTTTGAAAATTACCCAAATCTTAGCACCAAGCACAAACGTAGCTAAGTCTCACCACCAAAATTGGATAGCTTGAAAACAAAGCAAAACGAAAAATTTCTTGAACAAGATTTTTATAGTAGCTATTTTGGGATATAAAGAGTGCATTCAAACAATCTAATCTTAAAAATCAAGACTTTGAAAATTTCCCAAATTAGCTTGGCACCAAGCACCAACATAGCCAGGTTTCACCACCAAACTTAGCAATCTTGAAAACAACCCAAAATTAAAAATTTCATGCTCCAAGATTTTTACATTAGTCATTTGATGATATAAAGAGTGCATTCCAACCATCAAATCTAAAAAACCAAGACTATGAAAATTTCCAAAATCTTGGCACCAAGCACCAACTTAGCTAAGGCTCACCCCCAAAATTGCCTAGCTTGAAAACCAACCAAAATGAAAAATTTCTTGAACAAGATTTTTATAGTGGCTATTTTTGGATATAAAGAGTGCAATCAAACCATAAAATTTCAAAAACCAAGACTCTAAAAATTTCCAAAATCTTGGCACCAATCACCAACTTAGCTATGTCTCACCACCAAATTTGGCCAGCTTGAAAACCAACCAAAATAAAAAATTTCATGCACCAAGATTTTTACATTAGTCATTTGGTGATATAAAGAGTCCATTCCAACCTTTAAATCTAAAAAACAAAGACTCTGAAAAATTACCAAATCTTGGCACCACGCAGCCATTAAGCTACCTTGAAAACCATCCCAAATGAAAAGTTTATTGCACCAAGATTTTTACATCAATCATTTGGTGATATAAAGAGTTCATTCCAACCATTAAATCTCAAAAACGAAGACTTTAAAATTTCCCAAATCTTAGCACCAAGCACAAACGTAACTAAGTCTCACCACCAAAATTGGCTAGTTTGAAAACGAAACAAAATGAAAAATTTCTTGAACCAGATTTTTAGTGTAGCCATTTTGGAATATAAAGAGTGCATTCCAACCATAAAATCTCAAAAACCAAGACTCTGAAAATTTCCAAAATCTTCGCACCAAGCACCAACATAGCTAAGTCTCACCCCCAAAATTGCATAGCTTGAAAACCAACTAAAATGAAAAATTTCTTGAACAAGATTTTTATAGTAGCTATTTTGGGATATAAAGATTGCATTCCAACCATTAAATCTCAAAAACGAAGACTTTGAAAATTTCCCAAATTTTGGCACCAAGCACAAACATAGCTAAGTCTCACAACTGAAATTGGCTACTTTGAAAACCAAAAAAAATGAAAATTTTCTTGAACAAGATTTTTTGAGTAGCCATTTTGGGATATAAAGAGTGCATTCCACCCATCAAATCTCAAAAACCAAGACTCTGAAAATTTCCAAAATCTGTACACCATGCTCCAACGTACTTAAGTCTCACCATCAAAATTGGCTAGCTTGAAAACCAATCAAAACAAAAAATTTCTTGAACAAGATTTTTCTAGTAGCTATTTATGGATATAAAGAGTGCATTCGAACCATACAATCTCAAAAACCAAGACTCTGAAAATTTCTAAAATCTTGGCACCAAGCACCAACTTAGCTTTGTCCCACCACCAAATTTGGCCAGCTTGAAAACCAACCAAAATAAAAAATTTCATCAACCAAGATTTTTACATTAGTCATTTGGTGATATAAAGAGTGCATTCCAACCATTAAATCTAAAATACAAAGACTTTGAAAATTTACCAAATCTTGGCACCACGCACCCATTACGCTAGCTTGAAAACCATCTCAAATGAAAAGTTAATTGCACCAAGATTTTTACATCAGTCATTTGGTTGATATAAAGAGTGCATTCTAGCCATTAAATCTCAAAAAGCAAGACTTTGAAAATTTCCCAAATCCTGGCACCACGCACCCATTAAGCTAGCTTGAAAACCATCCCATATGAAAAATTTCTTGCACCAAGATTTTTACATCAGTCATTTGGTGAGATAAAGAGTGTATTCCGACCACTAAATCTATAAAATGAAGACTTTGAAAATTTCAAAAATCTTGGCACCATGCACCAACATAGCTAAGTCTCACCACCAAAATTGCTTAGCTTGAAAACCAACCAAAACGAAAAATTTCTTGAATAAGATTTTTATAGTAGCTATTTTGGGATATAAAGAGTGCATTCCAACCATTAAATCTCAAAAACCAAGACTCTGAAAATTTCCCAAATCTTGGCACCAAGCACCAACTTAGCTATGTCTCACCAACAAAAATAAAAAATTTCTTGCACCAAGATTTTTACATTAGTCATTTGGTGATATAAAGAGTGCATTCCAACCATTAAATCTAAAAAAAAAGACTCTGAAAATTTACAAAATCTTGGCACCACGCACCCATTAAGCTACCTTGAAAACCATCCCAAATGAAAAGTTTATTGCACCAAGATTTTTACATTAGTCATTTGGTGATATAAAGAGTTCATTCCAACCATTGAATCTAAAAAATGAGGACTTTAAAATTTCCCAAATCATGGCACCAAGCACAAACGTAGCTAAGTCTCACCAAAAAAATTGGGTAGCTTTAAAACGAAACAAATTGAAAAATTTCTTGAACAAGATTTTTAGAGTAGCAATTTTTGGATATAAAGAGTGCATTCCAAGCACCAAATCTCAAAAACGAAGATTCTGAAAATTTCCAAAATCTTGGAACCAAGCACCAACACAGTTGTCTCACCACGAAATTTGGCCAGCTTGAAAACCAACCAAAATAAAAAATTTCATGCACCAAGATTTTCACATTAGTCATTTGGTGATATAAAGAGTGCATTCCAACAATTAAATATCAAAAACAAAGACTCTGAAAATTTACCAAATCTTGGCACCACGCACCCATTAAGCTACCTTGAAAACCATCCCAAATGAAAAGTTTCTTGCACCAAGATTTTAACATCAGTCATTTGGTGATATCAAGAGTTCATTCCAACCATTAAATCTCAAAAACGAAGACTTTAAAATTTCCCAAATCTTGGCACCGAGCACAAACGTAGCTAAGTCTCACCACCAAAATTGGCTAGCTTGAAAACGAAACAAAATGAAAAATTTCTTGAACAAGATTTTTAGAGTAGCCATTTTGGGATATAAAGAGTGCATTCCAACCATCAAATCTCAAAAATCAAGACTCTGAAAATTTCCAAAATCTTGGCACCAAGCACCAACACAGCTAAGTCTCATCCCCAAAATTGCCTATCTTGAAAACCAACCAAAACGAAAAATTTCTTGAACAAGATTTTTATAGTAGCTATTTTGGGATATAAAGAGTGCATTCAAACCATTAAATCTAAAAAACGAAGACCTTGAAAATTTCCCAAATCTTGGCACCAAGCACAAAAGTAGCCAAGTCTCACAACCAAAATTGGCTATTTTGAAAACCAGCAAAAATGAAAATTTTCTTGAACAAGATTTTTAGAGTAGCCATTTTGGGATATAAAGAGTGCATTCCAACCATCAAATCTACAAGATCAAGACTCTGAAAATTTCTAAAATCTTTGCACCAAGCACCAACTTAGCTAAGTCTTACCCCCAAAATTGCCTAGCTTGAAAACCAACCAAAACGAAAAATTTCCTCAACAAGATTTTTATAGTAGCTATTTTTGGATATAAAGAGTGCATTCCGACCATAAAATCTCAACAACCAAGACTCTGAAAATTTCCAAAATCTTGGCACCAAGCACCAACATAACTATGTCTCACCACCAAATTTGGCCAGCTTGAAAACCAAAAAAAATAAAAAATTTCATGCACCAAGATTTTTACATTAGTCATTTGGTGATATAAAGAGTGCATTCCAACCATTAAATCTCAAAAACAAAGACTCTGAAAATTTACCAAATCTTTGCACCACGCACCCCTTAAGCTACCTTGAAAACCATCCCAAATGAAAAGTTTATTGCACCATGATTTTTACATCAGTCATTTGGTGCTATAAAGAGTTCATTCCAACCATTAAATCTCAAAAACGAAGACTATAAAATTTTCCAAATTTTGGCACCAAGCACAAACGTAGCTAAGTCTCACCACCAAAATTGCCTAACTTGAAAACGAAACAAAATGAAAAATTTCTTGAACAAGATTTTTAGAGTAGCCATTTTGGGATATAAAGAGTGCATTCCAACCATCAAATCTGAAAAACAAAGACTCTGAAAATTTCCAAAATCTTGGCACCAAGCACCAACATAGCTAAGTCTCACCCCCAAAATTGCCTAGCTTGAAAACCAACCAAAACGAAAAATTTCTTGAACAAGATTTTTATAGTAGCAATTTTGGGATATAAAGAGTGCATTCCAACCATTAAATCTAAAAAACGAAGACTTTGAAAATATCCTAAATCTTGGCACCAAGCACAAACGTAGCTAAGTCTCACAACCAAAATTGGCTAGTTTGAAAACCAACAAAAATGAAAATTTTCTTGAATAAGATTTTTCGAGTAGCCATTTTGGGATATAAGGAGTGCATTCCAACCATCAAATCTCAAAAACCAAGACTCTGAAAATTTCCAAAATCTTGGCACCATGCACCAACGTAGTTAAGTCTCACAATCCAAATTGGCTAGGTTGAAAACCAACCAAAACGAAAAATTTCTTGAACAAGATTTTTCTAGTAGCTATTTTGCGATATAAAGAGTGCATTTCAACCATCAAATCTCAAAAACCAAGACTCTGAAAATTTCCAAAATTTTGGCACCAAGCACCAACATAGCTTTGTCCCACCACCAAATTTGGCCAGCTTGAAAACCAACCCAGATAAAAAAATTCATGCACCAAGATTTTTACATTAGTCATTTGGTGATATAAAGAATGCATTCCAACCATTAAATCTCAAAAACAAAGACTTTGAAAATTTACCAAATCTTGGCACCAAGCACCCATTAAGCTAGCTTGAAAACCATCTCAAATGAAAATTTAATTGCACCAAGATTTTTACATCAGTCATTTGGTGATATAAAAAGTGCATTCCAACCATTAAATATCAAAAACCAAGACTTTGAAAATTTTCCAAATCTTGGCACCACGCACCCATTAAGCTACCTTGAAAACCATCCCAAATGAAAAAGTTTATTGCACCAAGATTTTTATATCAGTCATTTGGTGATATAAAGAGTGCATTCCAACCATTAAATCTCAAAAACGAAGACTTTGAAAATTTCCCAAATCTTGGCACCAAGCACAAACGTAGCTAAGTCTCAACCAAAATTGGCTAGTTTGAAAACCAACAAAAATGAAAATTTTCTTGAACAAGATTTTTAGAGTAGCCATTTTGGGATATAAAGAGTGAAATCCACCAATCAAATCTCAAAAACCAAGAGTCTGAAAATTTACAAAATCTGTACACCATGCTACAACGTACTTAAGTCTCACCATCAAAATTGGCTAGCTTGAAAACCAATCAAAACAAAAAATTTCTTGAACAAGATTTTTCTAGTAGCTATTTATGGATATAAAGAGTTCATTCGAACCATCAAATCTCAAAAACCAAGACTCTAAAAAGTTCCAAAATCTTGGCACCAAGCACCAACTTAGCTTTGTCCCACCACCAAATTTGGCCAGCTTGAAAACCAACCAAAATAAAAAATTTCATGCACCAAAATTTTTACATTAGTCATTTGGTGATATAAAGAGTGCATTCCAACCATTAAATCTCAAAAACAAAGACTTTAAAAATTTACCAAATCTTGGCACCACGCACCCATTAAGCTAGTTTGAAAACCATCTCAAATGGAAAGTTAAGTGCACCAAGATTTTTACATCTGTCATTTGGTTGATATAAAGAGTGCATTCCAGCCATTAAATCTCAAAAACCAAGACTCTGAAAATTTCCCAAATCTTGGCACCACGCACCCATTAAGCTAGTTTGAAAACCATCCCATATGAAAAATTTCTTGCACCAAGATTTTTACATCAGTCATTTGGTGAGATAAAGAGTGCATTCCGACCACTAAATCTATAAAATGAAGACTTTGAAAATTTCAAAAATCTTGGCACGATGCACCAACATAGGTAAATCTCACCACCAAAATTGCCTAGCTTGAAAACCAACCAAAACGAAAAATTTCTTGAATAAGATTTTTATAGTAGCTATTTTGGGATATAAAGAGTGCATTCCAACCATTAAATCTACAAAAAAAGGCTTTGAAAATTTCCCAAATCTTGGCACCAAGCACAAATGTAGCTAAGTCTCAACCAAAATAGGCTAGTTTGAAAACCAAGAAAAGTGAAAATTTTCTTGAACAAGATTTTTAGAGTAGCCATTTTTGTATATAAAGAGTGCATTCAAACCATCAACTCTCAAAAACCAAGACTTTGAAAATTTCCAAAATCTTGGCACCATGCACCAACGTAGTTAAGTCTCACCATCAAAATTGGCTAGGTTGAAAATCAACCAAAACGAAAAATTTCTTGAACAAGATTTTTCTAGTAGTTATTTTGGGATATAAAGAGTGCATTCCAACCATCAAATCTCAAAAACCAAGACTTCCAAAATTTACCAAATCTTGGCACCACACATCCATTAAGCTACCTTGAAAACCATCCGAAATGAAAAGTTTATTGCACCAAGATTTTTACATTAGTCATTTGGTGATATAAAGAGTGCATTCTAACCATTATATCTCAAAAACCAAGACTCTGAAAATTTCCCAAATCTTGGCACCAAGCACCAACTTAAATGTGTCGCACCACCAAATTTGGCCAGCTTGAAAACCAACCAAAATAAAAAATTTCACGCACCAAGATTTTTACGTGAGTCATTTGGTGATATAAAGAGTGCATTCGAACCATTAAATCTCAAAAACAAAGACTCTGAAAATTTACAAAATCTTGGCACCACGCACCCATTAAGCTAGCTTGAAAACCATCCCAAATGAAAAGTTTATTGCACCAACATTTTTACATCAGTCATTTGGTCATATAAAGAGTGCATTCCAACCATTAAATCTCAAAAACAAAGACTCTGAAAATTTACCAAATCTTGGCACCACGCACCCATTAAGCTACCTTGAAAACCATCCCAAATTAAAAGTTTATTGCACCAAGATTTTTACATCAGTCATTTGGTGATATAAAGAGTTCATTCCAACCATTAAATCTCAGAAACGAAGACTTTAAAATTTCCCAAATCCTGGCACTAAGCACAAACGTAGCTAAGTCTCACCACCAAATGTGGCTAGCTTTAAAACGAAACAAAATGAAAAATTTCTTGAACAAGATTTTTGAGTAGCCATTTTTGGATATAAAGAGTGCATTCCAATCATCAAATCTCAAAAACCAAGACTCTGAAAATTTCCAAAATCTTGGCACCAAGCACCAACATAGCTAAGTCTCACCCCCAAAATTGCCTAGCTTGAAAACCAACCAAAAGTAAAAATTTCTTGTACAAGATTTTTATAGTAGCTATTTTGGGATATAAAGAGTGCATTCCAACCATCAAATCTCAAAAACCAAGCCTCTGAAAATTTCCAAAATCTTGGCACCAAGCACCAACATAGCTAAGTCTAACCACCAAAATTGCCTAGCTTGAAAACCAACCAAAACGAAAAATTTCTTGAACAAGATTTTTAAAGTAGCTAATTTGGGATATAAAGAATGCATTCAAACCATTATATCTCAAAAACAAAGATTTTGAAAATTTCCCAAATCTTGGCACCAAGCACCCACTAACCTAGCTTGAAAACCAACCAAAATGAAAAATTTCATGAACCAAGATTTTTACATTAGACATTTGGTGATATAAAGAGTTTATTCCAACCATCAAATATCAAAAACCAAGACACTGAAAATTTCCAAAATCTTGGCACCAAGCACCAACATAGCGAAGTCTCACCCCCAAAATTGCCTAGCTTGAAAACCAACCAAAACGAAAAATTTTTTGAACAAGATTTTTATAGTTGCTATTTTGGGATATATAGAGTGCATTCCAACCATTAAGTCTCAAAAACGAAGAATTTGAAAATTTCCCAAATCTTGGCACCAAGCACAAACGTAGCTAAGTCTCACAACAAAAATTGGCTAGTTTGAAAACCAACAACAATGAAAATTTTCTGGAATAAGATTTTTAGAGTAGCCATTTTGGGATATAAAGAGTGCATTCCAACCATCAAATCTCAAAAACCAAGACTTTGAAAATTTCCAAAATCTTGGCACCATGCACCAACGTAGTTAAGTCTCACCATCAAAATTGGCTAGGTTGAAAACCAACCAAAACGAAAAATTTCTTGAACAAGATTTTTCTAGTAGCTATTTTGGGATATAAAGAGTGCATTCCAACCATCAAATCTCAAAAACCAAGACTCTGAGAATTTCCAAAATCTTGGCACGAAGCACCAACTTAGCTTTGTCCCACCACCAAATTTGGCCAACTTGAAAACCAAGCAAAATAAAAAATTTTAATGCACCAAGATTTTTAAATTACTCATTTGGTGATAGAAATAGTGCATTCCAACTATTAAATCTCAAAAACCAAGACTTTGAAAGTTTACCAAATCTTGGCACCACGCACCCATTAAGCTAGCTTGAAAACCATCCCATATGAAAAATTTCTTGCACCAAGATTTTTACATCAGTCATTTGGTGATATAAAGAGTGCATTCCGACTACTAAATCTATAAAATGAAGACTTTGAAAATTTCCCAAATCTTGGCACCAAGCACAAACGTAGCTAAGTCTCACCACCAAGATTGGCTAGCTTGAAAACGAAACAAAAGGAAAAATTTCTTGAACAAGATTTTTAGAGTAGCCATTTTGGGATATAAAGAGTGCATTCCAACAATCAAATCTCAAAAACCAGGACTCTGAAAATTTTCAAAATCTTGGCACCAAGCACCAACATAGCTAAGTCTCACCACTAAAATTGCCTAGCTTGAACACCAACCAAAACGAAAAATTTCTTGAACAAGATTTTTATAGTAGCTATTTTGGGATATAAAGAGTGCATTGCAACCATTAAATCTCAAAAACGAAGACTTTGAAAAATTCCCAAATCTTGGCATCAAGCACAAACGTAGCTAAGTCTCACAACCAAAATTGGCTAGTTTGAAAACCAACAAAAATGAAAATTTTCTGGAACAAGATTTTTAGAGTAGCCATTTTGGGATATAAAGAGTGCATTCCAACCATCAAATCTCAAAAACCAAGACTCTGAAAATTTCCAAAATCTTGGCACCATGCACCAACGTAGTTAAGTCTCACCATCAAAATTGGCCAGCTTGAAAACCAACCAAAATAAAAAATTTCATGTACCAAGATTTTTACATTAGTCATTTGGTGATATAAAGAGTGCATTCCAACCATTAAATCTCAAAAACGAAGACTATGAAAATTTCCAAAATCTTGGCACAATGCACCAACGTATTTAAGTCTCACCACCAAAATTGGCTAGGTTGAAAACCAATCAAAACGAAAAATTTCTTGAACAAGATTTTTCTAGTAGCTATTTTGGGATATAAAGAGTGCATTCCAACAATCAAATCTCAAAACCAAGACTCTGAAAATTTCCAAAATATTGGCACCAAGCACCTAGCTTTGTCCCACCACCAAATTTGGCCAGCTTGAAACCCAACCAAAATAAAAAATTTCATTCACAAAGATTTTTACATTAGTCATTTTGTGATATAAAGAGTGCATTCCAACCATTAAATCTCAAAAACCAAGACTTTTAAAGTTTACCAAATCTTGGCACCACGCACCCATTAAGCTAGCTTGTAAACCATCCCATATGAAAAATTTCTTGCACAAAGATTTTTAAATCAGTCATTTGGTGATATAAAGAGTGCATTCCGACTACTAAATCTATAAAATGAAGACTTTGAAAATTTCCCAAATCTTGGCACCAAGCATAAACGTAGCTAAGTCTCACCACCAAGATTGGCTAGCTTGAAAACGAAACAAAAGGAAAAATTTCTTGAACCAGATTTTTAGAGTAGCCATTTTGGGATATAAAGAGTGCATTCCAACAATCAAATCTCAAAAACCAGGACTCTTAAAATTTTCAAAATCTTGGCACCAAGCACCAACATAGCTAAGTCTCACCACCAAAATTGCCTAGCTTGAACACCAACCAAAACGAAAAATTTCAAGAATAAGATTTTTATAGTAGCTATTTTGGGATATAAAGAGTACATTCCAACCATCAAATCTCAAAAACCAAGACTCTGAAAATTTCCAAAATCTTGGCACCATGCACCAACGTAGTTAAGTCTCACCATCAAAATTGGCTAGGTTGAAAACGAACACAAACGAAAAATTTCTTGAACAAGATTTTTCTAATAGCTATTTTGGGATATAAAGAGTGCCCCACCACCGAATTTGGCCAGCTTGAAAACCAACCAAAATAAAAAATTTCATGTACCAAGATTTTTACATTAGTCTTTTGGTGATATAAAGAGTGCATTCCAACCATTAAATCTCAAAAACAAAGACTCTGAAAATTTACCAAATATTGGCACCACACACCCATTAAGCTAGCTTGAAAACCATCCCAAATGAAAAGTTTATTGTACCAAGATTTTTACATCAGTCATTTGGTGATATAAAGAGTTCATTCCAACCATTAAATCTCAAAAACAAAGACTTTAAAATTTCCAAAATCTTGGCACCAAGCACAAACGTAGCTAAGTCTCACCACCAAAATTGGCTAGCTTGAAAACGAAACAAAATGAAAAATTTCTTGAACAAGATTTTTACATTAGTCATTTGGTGATATAAAGAGTGCATTGCAACCATTAAATCTCAAAAACAAACACTCTGAAAATTTCCAAAATCTTGGCACCAAGCACCAACTTAGCTTTGTCCCACCACCAATTTTGGCCAGCTTGAAAACCAACCAAAATAAAAAAATTCATGCACCAATATTTTTACATTCGTCATTTGGTGATATAAAGAGTGTATTCCAACCATTAAATCTCAAAAACAAAGACTCTGAAAATTTACCAAATATTGGCACCACGCACCCATTAAGCTACCTTGAAAACCATCCCAAATGAAAAGTTTATTGCACCAAGATTTTTACATCAGTAATTTGGTGATATAAAGAGTTCATTCCAACCATTAAATCTCAAAAACGAAGACTTTAAAATTTCCAAAATCTTGGCACCAAGCACAAACGTAGCTAAGTCTCACCACCAAAATTGGCTAGCTTGAAAACCAACCAAAATGAAAATTTTTTTGAACAAGATTTTTAGAGTAGCTATTTTGCGATATAAAGAGTGCCTTCCAACCATCAAATCTAAAAAACCAAGACTCTGAAAATTTCCAAAATCTTGGCACCAAACACCAACTTAGCAATGTCTCACCACCAAATTTGGCCAGTTTGAAAACCAACCAAAATAAAAAATTTCATGCACCAAGATTTTTACATTTGTCATTTGGTGATATAAAGAATGCATTCCAACCATTAAATCTCAAAATCAAAGACTCTGAAAATTTACCAAATCTTGGCACCACGCACCCATTAAGCTACCTTGAAAGCCATCCCAAATGAAAAGTTTATTGCACCAAGATTTTTACATCAGTAATTTGGTGATATAAAGAGTTCATTCCAACCATTAAATCTCAAAAACGAAGACTTTAAAATTTCCCAGATCTTGGCTCCAGGCACAAACGTAGCTATGTCTCACCACCAAAATTGGCTAGCTTGAAAACGAAACAAAATGAAAAATTTCTTGAACAAGATTTTTACATTAGTCATTTGGTGATATAAAGAGTGCATTGCAACCATTAAATCTCAAAAACAAACACTCTGAAAATTTCCAAAATCTTGGCACCAAGCACCAACTTAGCTTTGTCCCACCACCAATTTTGGCCAGCTTGAAAACCAACCAAAATAAAAAAATTCATGCACCAATATTTTTACATTCGTCATTTGGTGATATAAAGAGTGTATTCCAACCATTAAATCTCAAAAACAAAGACTCTGAAAATTTACCAAATATTGGCACCACGCACCCATTAAGCTAGTTTGAAAACCATCCCAAATGAAAAGTTTATTGCACCAAGATTTTTACATCAGTAATTTGGTGATATAAAGAGTTCATTCCAACCATTAAATCTCAAAAACGAAGATTTTAAAATTTCCCAGATCTTGGCTCCAGGCACAAACGTAGCTATGTCTCACCACCAAAATTGGCTAGCTTGAAAACGAAACAAAATGAAAAATTTCTTGAACAAGATTTTTACATTAGTCATTTGGTGATATAAAGAGTGCATTGCAACCATTAAATCTCAAAAACAAACACTCTGAAAATTTCCAAAATCTTGGCACGAAGCACCAACTTCGCTTTGTCCCACCACCAATTTTGGCCAGCTTGAAAACCAACCAAAATAAAAAAATTCATGCACCAATATTTTTACATTCGTCATTTGGTGATATAAAGAGTGTATTCCAACTGTTAAATCTCAAAAACAAAGACTCTGAAAATTTACCAAATATTGGCACCACGCACCCATTAAGCTAGCTTGAAAACCATCCCAAATGAAAAGTTTATTGCACCAAGATTTTTACATCAGTCATTTGGTGATATAAAGAGTGCATTACAACAATGAAATCTCAAAAACCAAGACTATGAAAATTTCCAAATTCTTGGCACCGTGCACCAACGTAGTTAAGTCTCACCATCAAAATTGGCTAGGTTGAAAACCAACAAAAACGAAAAATTTCTTGAACAAGATTTTTCTAGTAGGTATTTTGGGTTATAAAGAGTGCATTCCAACCATCAAATCTCAAAAACGATGGCTCTGAAAATTTCCAAAATATTGGCACCAAGCACCTAACTTTGTCCCACCACCAAATTTAGGCAGCTTTAAAACCAATCAAAATAAAAAATTTCATGCACCAAGATTTTTACATTAGTCATTTGGTGATATAAAGAGTGCATTCCAACCATTAAATCTTAAATACAAAGACTCTGTAAATCTGTTAAATATTGGCACCACGCACCCATTAAGCTACCTTGAAAACCATCCCAAATGAAAAGTTTATTGCACCAAGATTTTTACATCAGTCATTTGGTGATATAAAGAGTTCATTCCAACCATTAAATCTCAAAAACAGAGACTTTAAAATTTCCAAAATCTTGGCACCAAGCACAAACGTAGCTAAGTCTCACCACCAAAATTGGCTAGCTTGAAAACCAACAAAAATGAAAATTTTCTTGAACAAGATTTAGAGTAGCCATTTTGGGATATATAGAGTGCATTCCAAAAATAAAATAAAAAAAAACAAGACTGTGAAAATTTCCTAAATCTTGGCACCATGCACAAACGTAGTTAAGTCTCACCATAAAAATTGGCTAGCTTGAAAACCAAGAAAAACGAAAAATTTCTTGAACAAGATTTTTATATTAGCTATTTTGGGATATAAAGAGTGCATTCCTACCATCAAATCTCAAAAACCAAGACTCTGCAAATTTCCAAAATCTTGGCACCAAGCACTGACTTAGCTATGTCTCAGCACCAAATATGGCAAGCTTGAAAACCAACCAAAATAAAAAATTTCATACACCAAGATTTTTACATTAGTCATTTGGTGATATAAAGAGTGCCTTCCAACCATTAAATCTCAAAAACAAAGACTCTGAAAATTTTCCAAATCTTGGCACCACGCACCCATTAAGCTAGCTTGAAAA
>JAFNIE010000021.1:17500-121602 GCA_027742785.1 Vigna reflexopilosa | reverse complement strand
TTTGAAAATTTTCCGAATCGAGGCACCAATCACGAACATAGTCGAGTCTCAGCACCAAACTTGGCTACGTTGAAAACCATCCAAAATTAAAAATTTCATGCACGAGATGTATATATTAGCCATTTGGTGATATAAAGAGTGCATTCCAACAATCAAATATCAAAAAGCAAAACTCTGAAAATTTCACAAATTTTGACACCAAGGACAAACATAGCCAAGTATCACCACCTAACTTAGCTAGCTAGAAAACCAACTAAAATGAAAACTTTCTTGCTACAAAATATTTACAGTAGTCATTTGGTGATATAAAGTCTGCATTCCAACCATCTAACCTCAAAAACGAAGTCTTTGAAAATTTCCCGAATCTTGGCACCAAGCACCAACATAGCCAAGTCTCACCACCAAACTTGGTTAGCTTGAAAACCAACGAAAATGAAAAATTTCTTGCACAAAAAATTTTACAGTAGTCATTTTGGGATATAAAGAGTGCATTCCAACCATATAATCTCAAAAACCAAGACTTTGAAAATTTCCCAAATCTTGGCCCCAAACACCAACTTAGCCAAGTCTCACCACAAAATTTGGCTAGCTTGAAAACCAATGAAAATAAATATTTTTTTGCATCAAGATTTTTAGGGTAGTCATTTGGAAATATAAAGAGTGCATTCCAACCATTAAATCTCAAAAACGAAGACTTTGAAAATTTCCCAAATCGTGGCACGAACCACCAACTTAGTCGAGTCTCACCACAAAACTTGGCTAGCTTGAAAACCAAAAAAAAAAAATTTCTTCCACGACATTTTTAAAGTAGCCATTTGGTGATACAAGGAGTGCATTCCAACAATCAAATTTCAAAAACCAAAACTCTGAAAATTTCACAAATTTTGACACCAAGGCCAAACTTAGCCAAGTATCACCACCTAACTTAGGTAGCTTGAAAACCAACGAAAATGAAAAATATTTTGCTCCAAAATTTTCACTAAGTTATTTGGTAATCTAAAGACTGCATTCCAACCATCTAACCTCAAAAACGAAGACTTTGAAATTTCCGAATCTTGCCACCAAGCACCAACATAGCCAAGTCTCACCTCCAAACTTGGCTAGCTTGAAAAACAACCAAAATGAATAATTTCTTGCATCAGGATTTTTAGGCTAGTCATTTGGAGATATAAAGAGTGCATTCCAAACATTAAATCTAAAATCCAAGACTTTGAAAATTTCCCAAATCGTGGCACCAACCTCCAACTCAGTCGGGTCTCACCACCAATCTTGGCTAGCTTGAAAACCAACAAAAATGAAAAATTTCTTGCACGAGATTTTTATAGTAGCCATTTGGTGATATAAAGAGTGCATTCCAACAATCAAATATCAAAAAGCAAAACTCTGAAAATTTCACAAATTTTGACACCAAGGACAAACATAGCAGAGTATCACCACCTAACTTAGCTAGCTAGAAAACCAACTAAAATGAAAACTTTCTTGCTACAAAATATTTACAGTAGTCATTTGGTGATATAAAGTCTGCATTCCAACCATCTAACCTAAAAAACGAAGTCTTTGAGAATTTCCCGAATCTTGGCACCAACCACCAACATAGCCAAGTCTCACCACCAAACTTGGTTAGCTTGAAAACCAACGAAAATGAAAAATTTCTTGCACAAAAAATTTTACAGTAGTCATTTTGGGATATAAATAGTGCATTCCAACCATAGCATCTCAAAAACCAAGACTTTGAAAATTTCCAAAATCTTGGCCCCAAACACCAACTTAGCCAAGTCTCACCATAAAATTTGGCTAGCTTGAAAACCAATCAAAATAAATATTTTTTTGCTCCAAGATTTTTAGGCTAGTCATTTGGAGATATAATGAGTGCATTCCAACCATTAAATCTAAAAAACGAAGACTTTGAAAATTTCCCAAATCGTGGCACGAACCACCAACTTAGTCGAGTCTCACCACAAAACTTGGCTAGCTTGAAAACCAAAAAAAATAAAAATTTCTTCCACGACATTTTTAAAGTAGCCATTTGGTGATATAAAGAGTGCATTCCGACAATCAAATATCAAAAACCAAAACTCTGAAAATTTCACAAATCTTGACACCAAGGACAAACTTAGCCAAGTATCACCACCTAACTTAGGTAGCTTGAAAACCAACGAAAATAAAAAAATATTTTGCTCCAAAATTTTCACAGTAGTTATTTGGTAATCTAAAGACTGCATTCCAACCATCTAACCTGAAAAACGAAGACTTGAAAATTTCCGAATCTTGCCACCAAGCACCAACATAGCCATGTCTCACCTCCAAACTTGGCTAGCTTGAAAAACAACCAAATTGAAAAATTTCTTGCACGAGATTATTATATTAGTCATTTGGGGATATATAAAGTGCATTCGAACAATCAAATCTCAAAAACCAAGACTTTTAAAATTTCCCAAATCCTGGCACCAAAAACCAACTTAGCCAAGTCTCACCCCAAAATTTGGCTAGCTTGAAAACTAACCAAAATGAATAATTTCTTGCACCAAGATTTTTAGGGTAGTCATTTGGAGATATAAAGAGTGCATTCCAACCATTAAATCTCAAAAACCAAGACTTTGAAAATTTTCCAAATCGTGGCACCAACAACAAACATAGTCGAGTCTCACCACAAAACTTGGCTACCTTGAAAACCAAAAAAAATAAAAATTTCTTCCACGACATTTTTAAAGTAGCCATTTGGAGATATAAAGAGTGCATTCCAACAATCATATCTTAAAAACCAAGACTCTGAAAATTTCACAAATCTTGGCTCCAAGGACAAACTTAGCCAAGTCTCATCACCTAACTTAGCTAGCTTCAAAAATAACGAAAATGAAAAATATCTTGCATCAAATCTTGAAAACCAACAAAAATGAAAAATTTCTTGCACGATATTTTTACAGTAGTCATTTGGTGATACAAAGAGTGCATTCCAACCATCTAACCTCAAAAACGAAGACTTTGAAAATTTCTGAATCTTGGCACCAAGCACCAACATAGCCAATTCTCACCACCAAACTTGGCTAGCTCGAAAACCAACCAAATTAAAAAATTTCTCGCACCAGATTTTTACGGTAGTAATTTTGTGATAAAAAGATTACATTCCCAGAATCAAATCTCAAAAACGAAAACTCTGAAAATTAACAAATCTTGACACCAAGGACAAACTTAGCCAAGTATCACCATCTAACTTAGCTAGCTTGAAAACCAATAAAAATGAAAAATTTCTTGCACGAGAATTTTATAGTATCCATTTTGTGATATAAAGAGTGAATTCCCACAATAAATTCTTAAAAACCAAAACTCTGAAAATTTCAAAAATCTTGACACCAAGGACAAACTTAGCCAAGTATCACAACCTAACTTAGCTAGTTTGAAAACCAACGAAAATGAAAACTTTCTTGCTCCAAAATTTTTACAGTAGTCATTTGGTGATATAAAGACTGCATTCCAACCATATAATCTCAAAAACCAAGACTTTGAAAATTTCCCAAATCTTGGCACCAAACACCAACTTAGCGAAGTCTCACCACAAAATTTTGCTAGCTGTAAAACCAACCTAAATCAATAATTTCATGCACCAAGATTTTTAGGGTAGTCATTTGGGGATATAAAGAGTGCATTCCAACCATTAAATCTCATAAACCAAAACTTTGAAGATTTTCCAATTCTTGGCACCAACCACCAACGTTGTCGAGTCTCACCACCAAACTTGGCTAGTTTGAAAACCAACCAAAATGAAAAATTTCATTCACGAGATTTTCATAGTAGCCATTTGGTGATATAAAGAGTGCACTTGAAAAATCAAATATCAAAAACCAGAACACTTAAAATTTCACAAATCTTGACACCAAGGACAAACTTAGCCATGTATCACCACTTAACTTACGTAGCTTGAAAACCAACGAAAATGAAAAATTTCTTGCACGAGAATTTTATAGTAGCCATTTGGTGATATAAAGAGTGCATTCCCACAAACCAATCTTAAAAACCAAAACTCTGAAAATTTCCCAAATCTTGACACCAAGGACAAACTGAGCCAAGTATCACCACCTAACTTAGCTAGCTTGAATGGGAACGAAAATGAAAACTTTGTTGCGCCAAAATTTTTACAGTAGTCATTTGGTGATATAAAGAGTGCATTCCAACCATATAATCTCAAAAACCAAGACTTTGAAAATTTCCCAAATCTAGGCACCAAACACCAACTTAGCCAAGTCTCACCACAAAATTTGGCTGGCTTGAAAACCAACCAAAATGAATAATTTCTTGCACCAAGATTTTTAGGGTAGTCATTTGGAGATATAAAGAGTGCATTCCAACCATTAAATCTCAAAAACCAAGACTTTGAAAATTTCCCAAATCGTGGCACCAACAACAAACATAGTCGAGTCTCACCACCAAACTTGGCTAGCTTGAAAACCAACCAAAATTAAAAATTTCATGCACGAGATTTTTATATTATCCATTTGGTGATATAAAGAGTGCATTCCAACAAACAAATCTAAAAACCCAAGATTCTGAAAATTTCACAAATCTTGACACCAAGGACAAACTTAGCCAAGTATCACCACCTAACTTAGGTAGCTTGAAAACCAACGAAAATAAAAAATTTCTTGCTCCAAAAGTTTTACAATAGTCATTTGGTAATATAAAGACTGCATTGCAACCATCTAACCTCAAAAACGAAGTCTTTGAAAATTTCCCGAATCATGGCACCAACCACCAATATAGCCAAGTCTCACCACCAACCTTGGTTAGCTTGAAAACCAACGAAAATGAAAAATTTCTTGCAAAATTTTTTTTACAGTAGTCATTTAGGTATATAAAGAGTGCATTCCAACCATATAATCTCAAAAACCAAGACTTTGAAAATTTCCCAAATCTTGGCACCAAACACCATCTTAGCCAGGTCTCACCAAAAAATTTTGCTAGCTTGAAAACAAACCAAAATGAATAATTTCTTGCACCAAGATTTTTACGGTAGTCATTTGGAGATATGAAGACTGCTTTCCAACCATCGAACCTCAAAAACGAAGTCTTTGATAATATCCCGAATCTTTGCACCAACCACCAAAATAGCTAAGTCTCACCACCAACCTTGGTTAGCTTGAAAACTAACGAAAATGAAAAATTTCTTGCACAAAAGTTTTTACAGGAGTCATTTGGGGATATAAAGATTTCATTCCAACCATATAATCTCAAAAACAAAAACTCTGAAAATTTCACAAATCTTGACACCAAGGAAAAACTTAGCCAAGTATCACCACCTAACTTAGTTAGCTTGAAAACCAACGAATATGAAATATTTCTTGCTCCAAAATTTTTACAGTAGTCATTTTCTAATATAAAGACTGCATTCGAACCATCTAACCTCTAAAACGAAGTCTTTGAAAATATCTTGAATCTTTGCACCAACCACCAACATAGCCAAGTCTCACCACCAGCCTTGGTTAGCTTGCAAACAACCGAAAATGAAAAATTTCATGCACAAAATTTTTTACAGTACTCATTTAGGGATATAAAGAGTTCATTCCAACCATATAATCTCAAAAACCAAGACTTTGAAAATTTCCCAAATCTTGGCACCAAACACCAACTCACCAAGTCTCACCACAAAATTTGGCTAGCTTGAAACCCCACCAAAATGAATAATTTCTTGCACCAAGATTTTTAGGGTAGTCATTTGGATATATAAAAAGAGTATTCCAACCATTAAATCTCAAAAACCAAGACTTTGAAAATTTCCCAAATCGTGGCACCAAACACCTACTTGGTTGAGTCTCACCACCAAACTTGGCTAGCTTGAAAACCAACAAAAATGAAAAATTCTTGCACGAGATTTTTGTAGTAGTCATTTGGGGATATAAAGAGTGCATTCCAACAATCAAATCTCAAAAACCAAGACTTTAAAAATTCCCAAATCTTGGCACCAAACACCAACTTAGCCAAGTATCACCACCTAACTTAGGTAGCTTGAAAACCAACGAAAATGAAAAATATTTTGCTCCAAAATTTTTATAGTAGTCATTTGGTAATCTAAAGACTGCATTCCAACCATCTAACCTCAAAAACGAAGTCGTTGAAAATTTCCCGAATCTTGGCACCAACACCAACATAGCCAAGTCCCACCACCAACCTTGGTTAACTTGAAAACCAACGAAAATGAAAAATTTCTTGCACAAATATTGTTATAGTAGTCATTTGGGGATATAAAGAGTGCATTCCAACCATCAAATATCAAAAAGCAAAACTCTGAAAATTTCACAAATTTTGACACCAAGGACAAACATAGCCAAGTATCACCACCTAATTTAGCTAGCTAGAAAACCAACTAAAATGAAAACTTTCTTGCTACAAAATATTTACAGTAGTCATTTGGTGATATAAAGTCTGCATTCCAACCATCTAACCTCAAAAACGAAGTCGTTGAAAATTTCTCGAATCTTGGCACCAAGCACCAACATAGCCAAGTCTCACCACCAAACTTGGTTAGCTTGAAAACCAACGAAAATGAAAAATTTCTTGCACAAAAAATTTTACAGTAGTCATTTTGGGATATAAAGAGTGCATTCCAACCATATAATCTCAAAAACCAAGACGTTGAAAATTTCCCAAATCTTGGCCCCAAACACCAACCTAGCCAAGTCTCACCACAAAATTTGGCTAGCTTGAAAACCAATCAAAATAAATATTTTTTTGAACCAAGACTTTTAGGGTAG
Organism: Vigna reflexopilosa; assembly: GCA_027742785.1. NCBI lineage: Eukaryota > Viridiplantae > Streptophyta > Magnoliopsida > Fabales > Fabaceae > Vigna > Vigna reflexopilosa. The sequence goes on along the minus strand of JAFNIE010000021.1, from coordinate 114,859 downwards.
TCATTTGGAGATATAAAGAGCGCATTCCAACCATTAAATCTCAAAAACGAAGACTTTGAAAATTTCCCAAATCGTGGCACGAACCACCAACTTAGTCGAGTCTCACCACAAAACTTGGCTAGCTTGAAAACCAACAAAAATAAAAATTTCTTCCAAGACATTTTTAAAGTAGCCATTTGGTGATATAAAGAGTGCATTCCAACAATCAAATATCAAAAACCAAAACTCTGAAAATTTCACAAATCTTGACACCAAGGACAAACTTAGCCAAGTATCACCACCTAACTTTGAAAAACGAAGACTTTGAAAATTTCCGAATCTTGCCACCAAGCTCCAACATAGCCAAGTCTCACCTCAGAACTTGGCTAGCTTGAAAAACAACCAAATTGAAAAATTTCTTGCACGAGATTATTATAGTAGTCATTTGGGGATATATAAAGTGCATTCCAACAATCATATCTCAAAAACCAAGACTTTGAAAATTTCCCAAATCCTGCCACCAAAAACCAACTTAGCCAAGTCTCACCCCAAAATTTGGCTAGCTTGAAAACTAACCAAAATGAATAATTTCTTGCACCAAGATTTTTAGGGTAGTTATTTGGAGATATAAAGAGTGCATTCCAACCATTAAATCTCAAAAACCAAGACTTTGAAAATTTCCCAAATCGTGGAACCAACCACCAACTTAGTCGAGTCTCACCACCAAACTGGGCTAGTTTGAAAACCAACAAAAATGAAAAATTTCTTGCACGAGATTTTAACAGTAGTCATTTGGGGATATAAAGAGTGCATTCCAAAAATCAAATCTCCAAAAACCAAGACTTTAAAAATTTCCCAAATCTTGGCACCAAACACTAACTTAGACAAGTATCACCACCTAACCTAGTTAGCTTGAATACCAACGAAAATGACAACTTTCTTGCTCCAAAATTTTTACAGTAGTCATTTGGTCATATAAAGTCTGCATTCCAACCTTGGTTAGCTTGAAAACCAATGAAAAAGAAAAGTTTCTTGAACAAAAATTTTTACAGTAGTCATTTGGGGATATAAAGAGTGCATTCCAACCATATAATCTCAAAAACCAAGACTTTGAAAATTTCCCAAATCTTGGCACCAAACACCAACTTTGCCAAGTCTCACGACAAAATTGGGCTAGCTTGAAAACAACCCAAAATGAATAATTTCTTGCATCAAGATTTTTAGGCTAGTCATTTGGAGATATAAAGAGTGCAATGCAACCATTAAATCTCAAAAACCAAGACTTTGAAAATTTCCAAAATCGTGGCACCGACCACCAACTTAGTCGAGTCTCACCACCAAACTTGGCTAGCTTGAAAACCAACGAAAATGAAAAATTTCATGCACGAGATTTTTATAGTAGCCATTTGGTGATATAAAGGGTGCATTCCAACAATCAAATATCAAAAACCAAAACTCTGAAAATTTCACAAATCTTGACACCAAGGACAAACTTAGCCAAGTATCACCACCTAACTTAGCTAGCTTGAAAACCAACGAAAATTAAAAATTTATTGCTCCAAAATTTTAACAGTAGTCATTTTGTAATATTAAGACTGCATTCCAACCATCTAACCTAAAAAACGAAGTCTTTGAAAAATTCCCTAATCTTGGCACCAACCACCAACATAGCCAAGTCTCACCGCCAACCTTGGTTAGCTTGAAAACCAACAAAAATGAATAATTTCTTTCCCAAAAATTTTTACAGTAGTCATTTGGTGATATAAAGAGTGCATTCCACCCATATAATCTCAAAAACAAAGACTTTGAAAATTTCCCAAATCTTGGCACTAAACACTAACTTAGCCAAGTCTCACCACAAAATTTGGTTAGCTTGAAAACCGACCAAAATGAATAATTTCTTGCACCAAGATTTTTAGCGTAGTCATTTGGAGATATAAAGAGTGCATTGAAACCATTAAATCTCAAAAACCAAGACTTTGAAAATTTCCCAAATCCTTGCACCAACCATCAACGTAGTCGAGTCTGTCCACCAAACTTGGCTAGCTTAAAAACCAACAAAAATTAAAAATTTCTTGCCCGAGATTTTAACAGTAGTCATTTAACCTTCTAACCTCAAAAACGAAGACTTTGAAAATTTCCGAATCTTGGCACCAAGCACCAACATAGCCAAGTCTCACCACCAAACTTGGCTAGCTTGAAAAACAACAAAATTGAAAAATTTCTAGCGTGAGATTTTTATAGTAGTCATTTGGGGATATAAAGAGTGCATTCCAACAATCAAATCTAAAAAACAAAGACTTTAAAAATTTTCCAAATCTTGGCACCAAACAACAACTTAGCCAAGTATCACCACCTAACTTAGCGAGCTTGAAAAACCAACTTAGCGAGCTTGAAAATGAAAAATTTCTTGCACAAAATTTTTTAAAGTAGTAATTTGGGGATATAAAGAGTGCATTCCAACATTATAATCTCAAAAACCAAGACTTTGAAAATTTCCCAACTCTTGGCACCAAATACCAACTTAGCCAAGTCCCACCACAAAATTGGCTAGCTTGAAAACCATCAAAAATGAATAATTTCTTGCACCAAGATTTTTTGGGGAGTCATTTGGGGATAGGAAGAGTGCATTCCAACCATATAATCTAAAAAACCAAGACTATGAATATTTCGCGAGCCAAGTCTCACCACCAAACTTGGGTATCTTGAAAACCACCCAAATTGAAAAACATCTTGCACAAGATTTTTATAGTAGCCATTTGGGGATATAAAGAGTGGATTCCAATCATATAATCCTAAAAACCAAGACTTTATAAATTTCCCAAATCTTGGCACCAAACACCAATTGAGCCAAGTCTCACCACAAAATTTGTGTAGCTTGAAAGCCAAGAAAAATGAATAATTTCTTGCACCAAGAATTTTAGGGTAGTCATTTGGTGATATAAGGAGTTCATTCCAACCATTAAATCTCAAAAACCAAAACTTTGAAAATTTCCCAAATCGTGGCACCAACCACCAATTTAATCGAGTCTCACCACCTAACTTTGCTAACTTAAAAACCAACCAAAATGAAAAATTTCTTGCACGAGATTTTTACAGTAGTGATTTTGTGATACGAAGAGTTCATTCCAACCATCTAACCTCTAAAACGAAGACTTTGAAATTTTCTGAACTCGGGACTAAGCTCCAACATAGCCAAGTCGTGCACCAAACTTGGGTAGCCTGAAAACCACCCAAATTGAAAAATTTCTTGCAGGACATTTTTATAGTAGCCATTTGGGGATATAAGGAGTGCATTCCAATCATATAATATCAAAAACCAAGACTTTAAAAATTTCCCAAATCTTGGCACCAAACACCAACTCAGCCAAGTCTCACCACAAAATTTGTGTAGCTTGAAAGCCAAGAAAAATGAATAATTTCTTGCACCAAGAATTTTAGGGTAGTCATTTGGTGATATAAAGAGTTCATTCCAACCATTAAATCTCAAAAACCAAAACTTTGAAAATTTCCCAAATCGTGGCACCAACCACCAATTTAATCGAGTCTCAACACCAAACTTTGCTAGCTTGAAAACCAACCAAAATGAAAATTTCTTGCACGAGATTTTTACAGAAGTCATTTGGTGATACAAAGAGTGCATTCCAACCATCTAACCTCTAAAACGAAGACTTTGAAAATTTCCGAATCTTGACACCAAGCACCAATATAGCCAAGTCTCACCACCAAACTTGGGTAGCTTGAAAACAACCAAAATTGAAAAATTTCTTGCACGAGAATTTTATAGTATCCATTTGGGGATATAAAGAGTGCATTCCAATCATATAATCTCAAAAACCAAGACTTTAAATATTTTCCAAATCTTGGCACCAAACACCAACTGAGCCATGTCTCACCACAAAATTTGGGTAGCTTGAAAGCCAACAAAAATGAATAATTTCTTGCACCAACATTTTTAGGGTAGTCATTTGGTGATATAAAGAGTGCATTGCAACCATTAAATCTCAAAAACCAAGACTTTGAAAATTTCCCAAATCGTGGCACCAACCACCAATTTAATCGAGTCTCACCACCAAACTTTGCTAGCTCGAAAACCAATCAAAATAAAAAATTCATGCACCCAAATTGAAAAGTTTCTTGCACAAGATTTTTATAGTAGCAATTTGGGGATATAAAGAGTGCTTCCAATCATAAAATCTCAAAAACCGAGACTTTAAAAATTTTCCAAATCTTGGCACGAAACACCAACTAAGCCAAGTCTCACCAGAAAATTTGGGTAGCTTGAAAGCCAAAAAAAATGAATAATTTCTTGCACCATGATTTTTAGGGTAGTCCTTTGGTGATATAAAGAGTGCATTCCAACCATTAAATCTCAAAAACCAAGACTTTGAAAATTTCCCAAATCGTCGCAAAAACCACAAATTTAATCGAGTCTCACCACCAAACATTGCTAGCTTGAAAACCAACCAAAATGAAAATTTCTTGCACGAGATTTTTATGGAAGTCATTTGGTGATACAAAGAGTGCATTCCAACCATCTAACCTCTAAAACGAAGACTTTGAAAATTTCCGAATCTTGACACCAAGCACCAATATATAGCCAAGTCTCACCACCAAACTTAGGTAGCTTGAAAACCACCCAAATTGAAAAATTTCTTGCACGAGATTTTTATAGTAGCCATTTGGGGATATAAAGAGTGGATTCCAATCATATAATCATAAAAATAAAGACTTTAAAAATTTCCCAAATCTTGGCACCAAACACTAACTCAGCCAAGTCTCACCACAAAATTTGGGTAGCTTGAAAGCCAACAAAAATGATTAATTTCTTGCACCAAGGTTTTTAGGGTAGTCAATTTGTTTTATAAATAGTGCATTCCAACCATTATCTCTCAAAAACCAAAATTTTGAAAATTTCCCAAATCGTGGCACCAACCACCAATTTAATCGAGTCTCACCATCAAACTTTGCTATCTTGAAAACAAACCAAAATGAAAAATTTCTTGCACGAGATTTTTACAGTAGTCATTTGGTGATACAAAGAGTGCATTCCAACCATCTAACCTCTAAAATGAAGACTTGGAAAATTTCCGAATCTTGGCACCAATTACCAAAATAGCCAAGTCTCACCACCAAACTTGGGTAGCTTGAAAACCACCCAAATCGAAAAATTTCTTGCACGAGATTTTTATAGTAGCCATTTGGGGATATAAAGAGTGGATTCCAATCATATAATCCTAAAAACCAAGACTTTATAAATTTCCCAAATCTTGGCACCAAACACCAACTGAGCCAAGTCTCACCACAAAATTTGTGTAGCTTGAAAGCCAAGAAAAATGAATAATTTCTTGCACCAAGAATTTTAGGGTAGTCATTTGGTGATATAAAGAATTCAATCCAACCATTAAATCTCAAAAACCAAAACTTTGAAAATTTCCCAAATCGTGGCACCAACCACCAATTTAATCGAGTCTCACCACCAAACTTTGCTAACTTAAAAACCAACCAAAATGAAAAATTTATTGCACGAGATATTTACAGTAGTGATTTTGTGATACGAAGAGTTCATTCCAACCATCTAACCTCCAAAATGAAGACTTTGAAAATTTCCGAATCTTGACACCAAGCACCAATATAGCCAAGTCTCACCACCAAACTTGGGTAGCTTGAAAACCACCCAAATTGAAAAATTTCTTGCACGATATTTTTATAGTAGCCATTTGTGGATATAAAGAGTGGATTCCAATCATATAATCTTAAAAACAAAGACTTTAAAAATTTCCCAAATCTTGAACAAAACACCAACTGAGCCAAGTCTGACCACAAAATTTAGGTATCTTGAAAGCCAAAAAAAATGAATAATTTCTTGCACCAAGATTTTTAGGGTTGTCATTTGGTGATATAAAGAGTGCATTCCAACCATTAAATCTCAAAAACCAAGACTTTGAAAATTTCCCAAATCATGCCACCAACCACCAATTTAATCGAGTCTCACCACCAAATTTTGCTAGCTTGAAAACCAACAAAAATGAAAAATTTCTTGCACGAGATTTTTACAGTAGTCATTTTTTGATACAAAGAGTGCATTCCAACCATCTAACCTCTAAAACGAAGACTATTAAAATTTCTGAACTCGGCACTAAGCTCCAACATAGCCAAGTATCAGCACCAAACTTGGGTAGCTTGAAAACCACCCAAATTGAAACATTTCTTGCACGAAATTTTTATAGTAGCCATTTGGGGATATAAGGAGTGCATTCCAATCATATAATCTCAAAAACCAAGACTTTAAAAATTTCCCAAATCTTCGCACCAAACAAGAACTGAGTCAAGTCTCACCACAAAATTTGGGTAGCTTGAAAGCCAACAAAAATGAGTAATTTCTTGCACAAGGGTTTTTAGGGTAGTCATTTTGTGATATAAAGAGTGCATTCCAACCATTAAATCTCAAAAACCAAGATTTTTAAAATTTCCCAAATCGTGGCACCAACCACCTATTTAATCGAGTCTCACCATCAAACTTTGCTACCTTGAAAACAAACCAAAATGAAAAATTTCTTGCACGAGATTTTTACAGTAGTCATTTGGTGATACAAAGAGTGCCTTCCAACCATCTAACCTCTAAAATGAAGACTTGGAAAATTTCCGAATCTTGGCACCAATTACCAATATAGCCAAGTCTAACCACCAAACTTGGGTAGCTTGAAAACCACCTAAATCGAAAAATTTCTGCACGAGATTTTTATAGTAGCCATTTGGGGATATAAAGAGTGGATTCCAATAATATAATCCTAAAAACCAAGACTTTATAAATTTCCCAAATCTTGGCACCAAACACCAACTGAGCCAAGTCTCACCACAAAATTTGTGTAGCTTGAAAGCCAAGAAAAATGAATAATTTCTTGCACCAAGAATTTTAGGGTAGTCATTTGGTGATATAAAGAGTTTAATCCAACCATTAAATCTCAAAAACCAAAACTTTGAAAATTTCCCAAATCGTGGCACCAACCACCAATTTAATTGAGTCTCACCACCAAACTTTGCTAACTTAAAAACCAACCAAAATGAAAAATTTCTTGCACGAGATATTTACAGTAGTGATTTTGTGATACGAAGAGTTCATTCCAACCATCTAATCTCTAAAACTAAGACTTTGAAAATTTCCGAATCTTGACACCAAGCACCAATATAGCAAGGTCTCACCACCAAACTTGGGTAGCTTGAAAACCACCCAAATTGAAAAATTTCTTACACGATATTTTTATAGTAGCCATTTGGGGATATAAAGAGTGGATTCCAATCATATAATTTTAAAAACAAAGACTTTAAAAATATCCCAAATCTTGAACAAAACACCAACTGAGCCAAGTCTGACCACAAAATTTAGGTATCTTGAAAGCCAAAAAAAATGAATAATTTCTTGCACCAATATTTTTAGGGTTATCATTTGGTGATATAAAGAGTGCATTCCAACCATTAAATCTCAAAAACCAAGACATTGAAAATTTCCCAAATCGTGCCACCAACCACCAATTTAATCGAGTTTCACCACCAAACTTTGCTAGCTTGAAAACCAACCACAATGAAAAATTTCTTGCACGAGATTTTTACAGTAGTCATTTTTTGATACAAAGAGTGCATTCCAACCATCTAACCTCTAAAACGAAGACTATTAAAATTTCTGAACTCGGCACTAAGCTCCAACATAGCCAAGTCTCAGCACCAAACTTGGGTAGCTTGAAAACCACCCAAATTGAAAAATTTCTTGCCCGACATTTTTATAGTAGCCATTTGGGGATATAAGGAGTGCATTCCAATCATATAATCTCAAAAACCAAGACTTTAAAAATTTCCCAAATCGTGGCACCAACCACCAATTTAATCGAGTCTCACCACCAAACTTTGCTAACTTAAAAACCAACCAAAATGAAAAATTTCTTGCACGAGAATTTTACAGAAGTAATTTGGTGAAACAAAGAGTGCATTCCAACCATCTAACCTCTAAAACGAAGACTTTGAAAATTTCCGAATCTTGACACCAAGCACCAATATAGCCAAGTCTCACCACCAAACCTGGGTAGCTTGAAAACCACCCAAATTGAAAAATTTCTTGCACGAGATTTCTATAGTAGCCATTTGGGGATATAAAGAGTTGATTCCAATTATATAATCCTAAAAACCAAGACATTATAAATTTCCCAAATCTTGGCACCAAACACCAACTGAGCCAAGTCTCACCACAAAATTTGTGTAGCTTGAAAGCCAAGAAAAATGAATAATTTCTTGCACCAATAATTTTAGGGTAGTCATTTGGTGATATAAAGAGTTCAATCCAACCATTAAATCTCAAAAACCAAAACTTTGAAAATTTCCCAAATCGTGGCACCAACCACCAATTTAATCGAGTCTCACCACCAAACTTTGCTAACTTAAAAACCAACCAAAATGAAAAATTTCTTGCATGAGAATTTTACAGAAGTAATTTGGTGAAACAAAGAGTGCATTCCAACCATCTAACCTCTAAAACGAAGACTTTGAAAATTTTCGAATCTTGACACCAAGCACCAATATAGCCAAGTCTCACCACCAAACTTGGGTAGCTTGAAAACCACCCAAATTGAAAAATTTCTTGCACGATATTGTTATAGTAGCCATTTGGGGATATAAGGAGTGCATTCCAATCATATAATCTCAAAAACCAAGACTTTAAAAATTTCGCAAATCTTGGCACCAAACACCAATTGAGCCAAGTCTCACCACAAAATTTGGGTAGCTTGAAAGCCAACAAAAATGATTAATTTCTTGCACCAAGGTTTTTAGGGTAGTCATTTTGTGTTATAAAGAGTGCATTCCAACCATTAAATCTCAAAAACCAAGATTTTTAAAATTTCCCAAATCGTGGCACCAACCACCAATTTAATCGAGTCTCACCATCAAACTTTGCTAGCTTGAAAACAAACCAAAATGAAAAATTTCTTGCATGAGATTTTTACAGTAGTCATTTCGTGATACAAAGAGTGCATTCCAACCGTCTAACCTCTAAAATGAAGACTTGGAAAATTTCCGAATCTTGGCACCAATTACCAATATAGCCAAGTCTCACCACCAAACTTGGGTAGCTTGAAAACCACCCAAATCGAAAAATTTCTTGCACGAGATTTCTATAGTAGCCATTTGGGGATATAAAGAGTTGATTCCAATCATATAATCCTAAAAACCAAGACATTATAAATTTCCCAAATTTGGCACCAAACACCAACTGAGCCAAGTCTCACCACAAAATTTGTGTAGCTTGAAAGCGAAGAAAAATGAATAATTTCTTGCACCAATAATTTTAGGGTAGTCATTTGGTGATATAAAGAGTTCAATCCAACCATTAAATCTCAAAAACCAAAACTTTGAAAATTTCCCAAATCGTGGCACCAACCACCAATTTAATCGAGTCTCACCACCAAACTTTGCTAACTTAAAAACCAACCAAAATGAAAAATTTCTTGCACGAGAATTTTACAGAAGTAATTTGGTGAAACAAAGAGTGCATTCCAACCATCTAACCTCTAAAACGAAGACTTTGAAAATTTCCGAATCTTGACACCAAGCACCAATATAGCCAAGTCTCACCACCAAACTTGGGTAGCTTGAAAACCACCCAAATTGAAAAATTTCTTGCACGATATTGTTATAGTAGCCATTTGGGGATATAAAGAGTGGATTCCAATCATATAATCTTAAAAAAAAAGACTTTAAAAATTTCCCAAATCTTGAACAAAACACCAACTGAGCCAACTCCGACCACAAAATTTGGGTATCTTGAAAGCAAAAAAAATGAATAATTTCTTGCACCAAGATTTTTAGGGTTGTCATTTGGTGATATAAAGAGTGCATTCCAACCATTAAATCTCAAAAACCAAGACTTTGAAAATTTCCCAAATCGTGCCACCAACCACCAATTTAATCGAGTCTCACCACCAAACTTTGCTAGCTTGAAAACCAACCAAAATGAAAAATTTCTTGCACGAGATTTTTACAGTAGTCATTTTGTGATACAAAGATTGCATTCCAACCATCTACCCTCAAAAACGAAGACTTGGAAAATTTCCGAATCTTGGCACCAATTACAAATATAGCCTACTCTCACCACCAAACTTGGGTAGCTTGAAAACCACCCAAATTGAAAAATTTCTTGTACGAGATTTTTATAGTAGCCATTTGGGGATATAAAGAGTGGATTCCAATCATATAATCCCAAAAAAAAGACTTTATAAATTTCCCAAATCTTGGCACCGAACACCAACTGAGCCAAGTCTCACCACAAAATTTGTGTAGCTTGAAAGCCAAGAAAAATGAATAATTTCTTGCACCAAGAATTTTAGGATAGTCATTTGGTGATATAAAGAGTGCATTCCAACCATTAAATCTCAAAAACAAAGACTTTGAAAATTTTCCAAATCGTGCCACCAACCACCAATTTAATCGAGTCTTACCACCAAACTTTGCTAGCTTGAAAACCAACCAAAATGAAAAATTTCTTGAACGAGATTTTTACAGTAGTCATTTTTTGATACAAAGAGTGCATTCCAACCATCTAATCTCTAAAACGAAGACTATTAAAATTTCTGAACTAGGCACTAAGCTCCAACATAGCCAAGTCTCAGCACCAAACTTGGGTAGCTTGAAAACCACCCTAATTGAAAAATTTCTTGCACGACATTTTTATAGTAGCCATTTGGGGATATAAGGAGTGCATTCCAATCATATAATCTCAAAAACCAAGACTTTAAAAATTTCGCAAATCTTGGCGCCAAACACCAATTGAGCCAAGTCTCACCACAAAATTTGGGTAGCTTGAAAGCCAACAAAAATGATTAATTTCTTGCTTCAAGGTTTTTAGGGTAGTCATTTTGTGTTATAAAGAGTGCATTCCAACCATTAAATCTCAAAATCCAAGATTTTTAAAATTTCCCAAATCGTGGCACCAACCACCAATTTAATCGAGTCTCACCATCAAACTTTGCTAGCTTGAAAACAAACCAAAATGAAAAATTTCTTGCATGAGATTTTTACAGTAGTCATTTGGTGATACAAAGAGTGCATTCCAACCGTCTAACCTCTAAAATGAAGACTTGGAAAATTTCCGAATCTTGGCACCAATTACCAATATAGCCAAGTCTCACCACCAAACTTGGGTAGCTTGAAAACCACCCAAATCGAAAAATTTCTTGCACGAGATTTCTATAGTAGCCATTTGGGGATATAAAGAGTTGATTCCAATCATATAATCCTAAAAACCAAGACATTATAAATTTCCCAAATCTTGGCACCAAACACCAACTGAGCCAAGTCTCACCACAAAATTTGTGTAGCTTGAAAGCCAAGAAAAATGAATAATTTCTTGCACCAATAATTTTAGGGTAGTCATTTGGTGATATAAAGAGTTCAATCCAACCATTAAATCTCAAAAACCAAAACTTTGAAAATTTCCAAAATCGTGGCACCTACCACCAATTTAATCGAGTCTCACCACCAAACTTTGCTAACTTAAAAACCAACCAAAATGAAAAATTTCTTGCACGAGATTTTTATAGTAGTGATTTAGTGGTACGAAGAGTTCATTCCAACCATCTAACCTCTAAAACGAAGACTTTGAAATTTTCTGAACTCGGCACTAAGCTCCAACATAGCCAAGTCTCAGCACCAAACTTGGGTAGCTTGAAAACCACCCAAATTGAAAAATTTATTGCACGACATTTTTATAGTAGCCATTTGGGGATATAAGGAGTGCATTCGAATCATATAATCTCAAAAACCAAGACTTTAAAAATTTCGCAAATCTTGGCACCAAACACCAACTAAGCCAAGTCTCACCACAAAATTTGGGTAGCTTGAAAGCCAACTAAAATGATTAATTTCTTGCACCAAGGTTTTTAGGGTAGTCATTTTGTGATATAAAGAGTGCATTCCAACCATTAAATCTCAAAAACCAAGATTTTTAAAATTTCCCAAATCGTGGCACCAACCACCAATTTAATCGAGTCTCACCATCAAACTTTGCTAGCTTGAAAACAAACCAAAATGAAAAATTTCTTGCACGAGATTTTTACAGTAGTGATTTTGTGATACGAAGAGTTCATTCCAACCATCTAACCTCTAAAATGAAGACTTGGAAAATTTCCGAATCTTGGCACCAATTACCAATATAGCCAAGTCTCACCACCAAACTTGGGTAGCTTGAAAACCACCCAAATCGAAAAATTTCTTGCACGAGATTTTTATAGTAGCCATTTGGGGATATAAAGAGTGGATTCCAATCATATAATCTTAAAAACAAAGACTTTAAAAATTTCCCAAATCTTGAACAAAACACCAACTGAGCCAAGTCTGACCACAAAATTTGGGTAGCTTGAAAGCCAACCAAAATGAATAATTTCTTGCACCAAGATTTTTAGCGTAGTCATTTCGTGATATAAAGAGTGCATTCCAATCATTAAATCTCAAAAACCAAGACTTTGAAAATTTCCCAAATCGTGGCACCAACCACCAATTTAATCGAGTCTCACCACCAAACTTTGCTAGCTTGAAAACCAATTAAAATGAAAAATTTCTTGCACGAGATTTTTACAGTAGTCATTTTTTGATACAAAGAGTGCATTCCAACCACCTAACCTCTAAAACGAAGACTATTAAAATTTATGAACTCGGCACTAAGCTCCAACATAGCCAAGTCTCAACACCAAACATGGGTAGCTTGAAAACCACCCAAATTGAAAAATTTATTGCACGACATTTTTATAGTAGCCATTTGGGGATATAAGGAGTGCATTCCAATCATAAAATCTCAAAAACCAAGACTTTAAAAATTTCGCAAATCTTGGCACCAAACACCAACTAAACCAAGTCTCACCACAAAATTTGGGTAGCTTGAAAGCCAACAAAAATGCATAATTTCTTGCACCAAGATTTTTAGGGTAGTCATTTGGTGATATAAAGAGTGCATTCCAACTGTTAAATCTCAAAAACCAAGACTATGAAAATTTCGCAAATCGTGGCACCAACCACCAATTTAATCGAGTCTCACCACCAAACTTTCCTAGCTTGAAAACCAACCAAAATGAAAAAAATTCTTGCACGAGATTTTTACAGTACTGATTTTGAGATACAAAGAGTGCATTCCAACCATCTAACCTCTAAAACGAAGACTATTAAAATTTATGAACTCGGCACTAAGCTCCAACATAGCCAAGTCTCTGCACCAAACTTGGGTAGCTTGAAAACCACCCAAATTGAAAAATTTATTGCACGACATTTTTATAGTAGCCATTTGGGGATATAAGGAGTGCATTCCAATCATATAATCTCAAAAACCAAGACTTTAAAAATTTCGCAAATCTTGGCACCAAACACCAACTAAACCAAGTCTCACCACAAAATTTGGGTAGCTTGAAAGCCAACAAAAATGCATAATTTCTTGCACCAAGATTTTTAGGGTAGTCATTTGGTGATATAAAGAGTGCATTCCAACTGTTAAATCTCAAAAACCAAGACTATGAAAATTTCCCAAATCGTGGCACCAACCACCAATTTAATCGAGTCTCACCACCAAACTTTCCTAGCTTGAAAACCAACCAAAATGAAAAAAATTCTTGCACGAGATTTTCACAGTACTGATTTTGAGATACAAAGAGTGCATTCCAACCATCTAACCTCTAAAACGAAGACTCTGAAAATTTCTGAACTCGGCACTAAGCTCCAACATAGCCAAGTCTCAGCACCAAACTTGGGTAGCTTCAAAACCACCAAAATTGAAAAATTTCTTGCACGAGATTTTTATAGTATCCATTTGGGGATATAAACAGTGCATTCGAATCATATAATCTTAAAAACCAAGACTTTAAAAATTTTCCAAATCTTGGCACCAAACACCAACTGAGCCATGTCTCACCACAAAATTTGGGTAGCTTGAAAGCCAACCAAAATGAATAATTTCTTGCACCAAGATTTTTAGCGTAGTCATTTGGTGATATAAAGAGTGCATTCCAATCATTAAATCTCAAAAACCAAGACTTTGAAAATTTCCCAAATCGTGGCACCAACCACCAATTTAATTGAGTCTCACCACCAAACTTTGCTAGCTTGAAACCAACCAAAATGAAAAAAATTCTTGCACGAGATTTTTACAGTACTGATTTTGTGATACAAAGAGTTCATTCCAACCATCTAACCTCTAAAACGAAGACTTTGAAAATTTCCGAATCTTGACACCAAGCACCAATATTGCCAAGTCTCACCACCAAACTTGGGTAGCTTGAAAACCACCCAAATTGAAAAATTTCTTGCACGATATTTTTATAGTAGCCATTTGGGGATATAAAGAGTGGATTCAAATCATATAATCTTAAAAACAAAGACTTTAAAAATTTCCCAAATCTTGAACAAAACACCAACTGAGCCAAGTCTGACCAAAAAATTTGGGTATCTTGAAAGCCAAAAAAAATGAATAATTTCTTGCACCAAGATTTTTAGGGTTGTCATTTGGTGGTATAAAGAGTGCATTCCAACCATTAAATCTCAAAATCCAAGAGTTTGAAAATTTCCCAAATCGTGCCACCAACCACCAATTTAATCGAGTCTCACCACCAAACTTTGCTAGCTTGAAAATCAACCAAAATGAAAAATTTCTTGCACGAGATTTTTACAGTAGTCATTTTGTGATACAAAGAGTGCATTCCAACTATCTAACCTCTAAAACGAAGACTATTAAAATTTCCACGGAATTTTGGCACTAAGCACCAACAAAGCCAAGTCTCACCACCAAACTTGGGTAGCTTGAAAACCACAAAAGTTGAAAAATTTCTTGCACGAGATTTTTATAGTATCCATTTGGGGATATAAAGAGTGCATTCCAATCATATAATCTCAAAAACAAAGACTTTAAAAATTTTCCAAATCTTGGCACCAAACACCAACTAAGCCATGTCTCACCACAAAATTTTGGTAAGTTGAAAGCCAACCAAAATGAATCATTTCTTGCACCAAGATTTTTAGCGTAGTCATTTGGTGATATAAAGAGTGCATTCCAACCATTATATTGTTACCAATGAGGAGCATTGGTAAATCCTGAAGAAATTAGTTTTGATGATGCTACAAGAAGTTTCACTTGAAGAAATGTTTAAAAGCACTTTTGTAGAATATAAGTGTAATAGGAAAGTCTTTAAATTTTGTAAAAACCTGTATTGTTACTGAAATAATCGATTATGAGAAGCAATAATCGATTATCATGAGTCTTTCAGGGATAATCGATTATCACTTCCAAATAATCGATTATCATATTTTGAAAATCCTTTAACGGACTTAAATAATCTATTATCACTTACAATAATCGATTATCAGTGGTAGTTGGGGCTTGACCTTTGATATTCAGGGTAGCTGGCTATATATTGAACTTCTGAATTTTTCAGAAGCAACGTTGTTTTTGAACAGAAGCTTAGCAGAATACTGGTTGACAGAGGAAGTTCTCAGAAGCTATAGTTCAAAGTTCCCTTGCTTGATCTCGTGAACAGGAGAGGCTCGCGTTTCGTGTGTCGATAGTCGGAGCAAGCTCTCTTCGAGTTAGCAAGGTGCTCTGCCTGGTCTCGTGAAAAGGAGAAGCTCGCGAATCGTTGGTCGATTGCCGGAGCGGTTCTCTTCGAGTTGGCAGAGTGTTTTACTTCCGGTTCGTTCGTCGAAGGAAGGTTTATTTTATCAATTGTTATTTATTATATTTGTAATCTGTGAAACAATTTTTCTGTGGAACTGTTAATCACTTTTATAGTGATTAACGACTGGACGTAGATTCTGTTGAATCGAACCAGTATAAAAATTACTTGTGTGATTTTCTATTCCCTACACTCTTTATCTTTTACGTATATCAACTGTTCGACAAATTTTCTGAAAGAAAATTGATTTTCTAAAAAGGACCAAATTGTTTTTTAAAAAGGTGACCGAACACGCTTTCCGTTTACTCTAAGTATTATTCCGCTGCGCTTTACTCTTCAAATCATACCATCACTGGTACCAACAATTGGTATCAGAGCTTGTTTGATAGTTTTTCAAAATTTGCGAAAATGGCCAGTCACAACCAAAACCTTGTATATGCCGAGGGTGCTTCTATTAACAGACCACCACTTTTTACTGGTGATAACTATGCTTTCTGGAAAGTCAGAATGGAAATTATTATGGGGTCTGTTGACAGAGGCATCTGGGAAGCTGTACAAAATGGTCCTTATATTCCTAAGAGCACAGTTGATGGTGTAGAGGTAGAAAAACCATACTTTAATTGGACTGCTGAAGAAAATAGACGAGCTCAGTTTGATATTAAAGCTCGCAATATTATATCATCTGCTGTTGTACTTGATGAATTCTATAGAATTTCAGTATGTAAGACAGCACAGGAAATGTGGGAAGTCCTCAGAGTCACACATGAAGGAACAGAGGACGTGAAACGTGCAAGGAAGAACACTCTTATTCAGGAATATGAGATGTTCAGAATGCAATCTGGAGAAACAATTTCTGATGTTCAAAAGCGCTTCACGCACATAGTGAACCACTTGACTGGGTTGGGTAAGACTTTTGATAATGATGAATTAAATGTAAAAATTTTAAAATCATTAGACAGGTCTTGGCAACCAAAGGTAACTGCCATCTCAGAGTCTCAAAACCTCACTCAGATGTCAATGCCAATTCTGTTTGGAAAGCTTCGTGAGCATGAGCTAGAGTTGAGGAGACTAACTGCTGAAGAGGATCAAGGCAAGAGAAAGACACTAGCTTTCAAGTCAGAGATCTCTAAAGGAAAGAACTCTAAAAGGATTGAAGATGATGATTCTGATGATGAGGAGAACATGAGCCTTATGATAAAGAAGTTTGCCAAGTTTATGAAGGCAAAAGGAAAAGATAAATTCCGCAAAGAAAGGAAAGAAAATCAAGAATCACCTTTAAGTGTAAAATGCTTTGGTTGTGGAGAAAGAGGACACATAAAATCTGAATGCCCAAAGAACAGGAAAAGTGAGGAAAAGAAGGAAAGAAAATTTCAAAAGAAAAAGAAAGCTTACATAGCTTGGGAAGACAATGCTTCCAGTTCAACAAGCTCAGGTGATTCAGATGAGGAAGCTAATATTTGTCTAATGGCTGACTCAGATGATACTGAAAGTCAAGTAAGTGATTCTAGCTTTGAATCTAATGAAATAGACTTACAAAAAGCTTTCTTTGAACTAATGAATGAATCTGAAAAACTTGATGCTGCACATAAAAAGCTAAAAAAGGAGCACAATGATTTGAAATTGAAATATGATAAATTGCTTGATGATGAAGTTGTTTTAAGAAATAAAGTTAGTACTTTAGAAACAAAATTATCTGATGCAAACACTACTGTTGAACCTGTTGAATGCTTGTCTTGTAAGAGTCATATGTTTGATATTGACATACTTGAAAACCTACTTGCAAAGTCAACCAAGACAACCCCGAATGTAAAAACAAACTTTAAAAGAAGCAATATTAGAAATAGGAACTTGCATCAAAACAAAAAGTCTAAAACTAGAAGAACTCATAAAGTTTGGGTTAAAAAAGAGACTTTTGTTAAAAATAAAGTAAATGATGTTTGTTGTTTTTACTGTATGAAACATGGTCATACATCAAACAAATGCAACATTAAACATTTTGGTATTCCAAATGGCAAATTTGCATGGATTAAAATTGTGAAATGATTTACACTTGCTTGAACTAACCCCAAGGACCCATAATTAGATTGGGGACCTAAACTCTTTCTAATTTGTTTTGCAGGAACCTACTAAGTCAAACAAGTCATTGTGGTATCTTGACAGTGGTTGCTCAAGACACATGACCGGTGACAAGAAAAGGTTCATCCACTTTGAGAAGAAAAAGCAAGGATTTGTGACTTACGGGGACAATAACAAGGGTAGAATCATGGGTACCGGAGACATTGGAGGGGAAAACACATTGATCATAAAAGATGTCCTATATGTTGAAGGCCTCAAGCATAACCTTTTAAGCATAAGTCAGTTGTGTGACAAAGGTCTAAAGGTAATCTTTGAAAGTGATAAGTGTACTGTTTACTTTAAAGATTCTGCTGTTATTGCTTTGCAAGGTGTTAGGCATAATAATATATATTTGATTGATATTGAGAGTGCATCTAGTCATAGTATAACATGTTTAGTTGCTAAAGAAGAAAATCCTTGGTTATGGCATAAAAGAGGTGCACATATTCATATGCAACATTTAAATAAGTTAATTTCTAAGGATCTTGTGATTGGTTTACCTAAATTGAAATTTGAGAAAGACAAATTATGCTCTGCATGTCAAAAAGGTAAACAAACAAAATCTTCATTTTCATCCAAAAGCATAATTTCAACCTCAAAACCTTTAGAACTTATGCATATGGACTTGTTTGGTCCATCTAGAATTAAAAGTTTTGGTGGAAATTACTATGCTATTGTAATTGTTGATGATTACACTAGATTCACTTGGACCTTCTTCTTAACTTTGAAAAGTGAGGCTTTCAAAACCTTTAAATCTTTTGCTAAACGTATTCAAAATGAAAAAGATTTGAAAATTAAAACATTGAGAAGTGATCACGGTGGGGAATTTGAAAATGAATCTTTTGAAAAATTTTGTGAAGAACATGGCATTGCACATAACTTTTCTGCACCTAGAACTCCTCAACAAAATGGTGTTGTTGAAAGGAAAAATAGATCATTAGAAGAATTAGCTAGAACTCTTATGAATGAATCTAATGTGCCAAAATATTTTTGGGCTGATGCAGTCAGCACTGCTTGTTATGTGTTAAATAGGATGCTTATTAGGCCAATTCTAAAATTAACTCCATATGAACTGTTGAATGGTAGAAAACCAAATATATCTCATTTGAAAATATTTGGATGCAAATGTTTTGTCTTAAATAATGGTAAAAATAATCTTGGAAAATTTGATGCAAAATCTGATGAAGCAATTTTCCTAGGATACTCTTTGACTAGCAAAGCATATAGAGTATTCAATAGAAGAACCTTGATAATTGAAGAATCAATGCATGTTGTCTTTGATGAAATTGTGGACCTTGAGGTAAACCCTCTTGAGTCAAATAAACCAATTGCAGGAGATGAGGATTATTTGAGGGAAGCTCTTGAAGAGATGTATCTAAACGAGAACTATCCTCTGGAACTTCAAGAAACACCTCAAGCCATTGATCCTAAAAGTTTTCAACAACCAAGAGGACTATCTTTGGACAACATCATAGGAGATATATCAAAAGGGGTAACTACTAGACACAAGCTTAATAATTTCTGTTTAACTGTAGCTTTTGTGTCTCAGATAGAACCCAAGAACATTAAGGAAGCTCTTCAAGATGATAAGTGGTGCGTTGCTATGCAAGAAGAGCTAAACCAATTTGAAAGAAATGAAGTCTGGGAACTTATTCCAAGGGAAGATAATCATCAAGTCATAGGAACCAAATGGGTTTTTAGGAACAAGCTTGATGAGGATGGAAACATCACAAAGAATAAAGCAAGGCTAGTTGCAAAGGGCTACTGTCAAGAGGAAGGTATAGATTATGATGAAACATATGCTCCAGTGGCCAGGTTAGAAGCAATTAGATTATTACTTGCATATGCATCTTTGATGAAATTTAAATTATATCAAATGGATGTGAAAAGTGCGTTTCTGAATGGTTTTATAAAAGAAGAGGTGTATGTTAGTCAACCTCCTGGCTTTGAGGATTTCAAATATCCTGATCATATTTATAAGTTAAAAAAGGCTTTGTATGGTCTTAAACAGGCACCTAGGTCTTGGTATGAAAGACTTAGTACCTTTCTAATTGATAATAATTTTTCTAGAGGTAAGGTTGATTCAACCTTATTCATAAAGAAAGTAGGAAAACACATCCTGATTGTGCAAGTTTATGTAGATGATATTATATTTGGGTCAACTGATGATTCCTTGTGTGAAGAATTTGCAAAAGTAATGCAAGGTGAGTTTGAGATGTCTATGATGGGTGAGCTGAATTTCTTTTTAGGACTACAAATAAAGCAAATAAATGGAGGTACTTTTATCTCTCAAACAAAATATTGTAGGGAAATTCTTAAAAAATTTGGCATGGATACTTGCAAAGAAGCTAGTACACCTATGGCAACTTCTTGCTATTTAGATAAGGATGAATCTGGAAAAGAAGTAAATGAAACTATGTTTAGAGGTATGATAGGATCGTTGTTGTACCTAACTGCTAGTAGGCCAGATATTATGCAAAGTGTATGCGTATGTGCTAGGTATCAAGCCAATCCTAAAGAATCTCATTTGACTGCTGTCAAGAGAATCTTAAAATACCTTAAAGGAACCACTTCTTTTGGACTCTGGTATCCCTCTGATGCTTCACCTAGTCTAATAGGTTATTCTGATGCAGATTATGGTGGTTGTAAAATAGATAGGAAAAGTACTAGTGGAACCTGTCATTTTCTGGGTTGTTCTTTGGTGTCCTGGCACTCAAAGAAACAAGCGTGTGTAGCCTTGTCTACCACTGAAGCTGAATACATTGCTGCTGGCAATTGTTGTGCCCAAATTCTGTGGATGAAACAGCAACTGGAAGACTTTAATATTTTCCTTGATAATATTCCATTAAAATGTGATAATACTAGTGCTATCAATCTGACTAAAAATCCCATAATGCACTCAAGAACTAAACACATTGAGATTAGACATCATTTCTTAAGAGATCATATTCAAAAAGGGGATTGTCAAATTGAATATGTTGATACCTTACATCAATTAGCTGATATTTTCACCAAAGCACTACCTAAGGATAGATTTTTTGAGCTTAGAAGAGAGTTAGGAGTGTTAGACATGTCTTAGGATAAATGCTTATGAAAAATTTTGCATTTTCGTAAAATTAACGCTTCATAATCGATTATCAAAAGGATATAATCGATTATTCATACTTGAAATTCAAATCTGAGAAATTTTTGAACAGATAATCGATTATCATCAAGGATAATCGATTATCATGCAATATCTGGGCAGTAACTTTTGAGCAGATAATCGATTATCTCGAGCCATAATCGATTATCACGCTAACAGATTCAAAAATAGAGCCGTTGGAGCGTCCCTTAACGGCTATAAACGGCCATAAACGGCTAGTTTTTTCCATTTTTCCTATAAAAAGCCTCCCATAATCGATTGTAAGTCACTCTTTTACATCCTTACTCTACTAAAATCAAAATCTAGAGCTAAGATTCTCTCCATTTATCCTCATTTTCTCAAAGTCTCTCTACCTCAAATATTTTCATGGCGGATTCAAGAAGACATCGCCGCAGAGCTGCTGGAGGTTCTTCTTCCTCTCAACCACGTCCTGCAACCATCGATGGTTGGATTTCAGACCAAGGAAAACATGCAGAATATGTTAATTCCTGGCAAGAGAGAAGAATCATGGCGGTAAAGTATATTCGCCTTGATTTTTTTCGTTTCTATGGATTTCAATTTCCAGATCTGTTTGTTGATCAAGGACTCACGAATCTAGTGGAGCAAAAAGGTTGCATTTATCCCGATCTCATAAGAGTTTTCTATTTCAATTTGAGATATAGAGATGGGATTATATCCACTAAAGTCAAGGGTGTCCGCATAATCTTAGATGATGATGTGTGGATAAATGTTGCCCAACTTACCATATGGGATGATGCTGTAAAAGTCCATTTAGGACTTGAAGATTTCAATAGGCTGATGACTTTCCAATCCTTCTTGCGTCATCCTGAACAACAGGCAAATCGAAGGCAATTGCTAGTTGGGGGTTTCAAAATTGAAGAACGCATGCTTCACTACTTGATCGTCTGGATACTGTGTCCTAGAGCAACCAACCATGCTCAATGCTCTGAGCAGGATCTGCTTCTTCTGTATGGGATTTTAAATCACATACACATTGATTGGCCTGCTCTCATTGCTGACACAATGGTAAAAGCCAAGAAATCTCAATCATATCAATTTCCCTATGCTCTTCTTATTTCTAGAATTTTGGAGTACAAAGGTGTAAATATTGAAGGAGAACATGTTCAAACAATTCAAGCCATTGGATCTGAGATTGGAGACACCACTTTTAGACAAATGGGATTTGTTACCCGGGGAAATGTCATTATTCATAAAGATGATGACCATCCTGATGAAGATGAAGATGATGACATCGATACTCATATGGCAGAACCAGTTAGTGCTGCTGCTCCTTCTGATGCTGGTCCTTCTACCATGCCCTCATCCTCCACGCTATCTATGGAAGAACATTTTGCTAATTTATCTAAGCAATTGGAGGATATGAGTCTAGCTCAAAGAACACACTTTGAGGAGATTTATGAGTGGCAGCAATCTATTGATGAGTATATGGTTGATCAGTTTCTTGATCTTGATGTTCGTCTTTCTAACATCGAGAATCACCTTCATATTCAACCTCCCGAAAGATCCCCGAGTCCTGAATTTTAGAAATAGGATTTTATGTTTGTATGCTTTGTTGATTGGTTGTTGTTCTTTCATCTATGATAAATTTCTGTTCTTTATGTTTAGGCACCAACCACCAACTTAGTCGAGTTTCACCAACAAGCTTGGCTATCTTCAAAACCTCACAAAATGAAAAATTTCTTGCATGAGATTTTTATAGTAGCCATTTAGGGTTATAAACAGTGCATTCCAACCATATAATCTCAGAAACCAAGACTGTGAAAATTTTACAAATCTTGACACCAAGGAAAAACTTAACCAAGTATCACCACCTAACTTAGCTAGCTTTAAAACAACCGAAAATGAAAAATTTCTTGCATCAAGATTTTTACAGTAGTCGGCTAGCTTGAAAACAAACAAAATTGAAAAATTTCTTGCACGAGATTATTATAGTAGCCATTTAGGGTTATAAACAGTGCTTTCCAACCATATAATCTCAGAAACCAAGACTTTGAAAATTTCCCAAATCCTGGCACCAAACACCAACTTAGCCAAGTCTCACCACAAAATTTGGTAGCTTGGAAACAAACCAAAATTTAAAATTTCTTACACCAAGATTTTTAGGGTAGTCATTTGGTAATATAAAGAGTGCATTCCAACCATTAAATCTCAAAAACCAAGGCTTTGAAAATTTCACAAATCTTGGCAACAACCACCAACTTAGTCGAGTCTCACCACCAAACTTGGCTAGCTTGAAAACCAACCAAAATGAAAAATTTATTGCTTGAGATCTTTATAGTAGCCAGTTGGTGATATAAAGACTGTATTCCAACAATCAAATCTTAAAAACCAACACTCTCCAAATTTCCCAAATCTTAGCACAAAGGACAAAGATAGCAAAGACTCACCACCTAATTTAGCCTGCTTGAAAACCAACGAAAATGAAAAATTTCTTGCACCAAAATTTCTACAGTAGTCATTTGGGGCTATAAAGAGTGCATTCCAACCATATAATCTCAAAAACCAAGACTTTGAAAATTTCCCAAATCTTGGCACCAAACACCAACTTAGCCAAGTCTCATCACAAAATTTGGCAAGCTTGGAAACAAACCAAACTGAAAAATTTCTTACACAAAGATTTTTAGGGTAGTCCTTTGGTAATATAAAGAGTGCATTCCAACCATTAAATCTCAAAAACCAACACTGTGAAAATTTCCAAAATCTTGGCACCAACCACCAGTTTAGTCGAGTTTCACCAACAAGCTTGGCTAGCTTGAAAACCAACCAAAATGAAAAATTTCTTGCACGAGATTTTTATAGTAGTCATTTGGTGATATAAAGAGTGCATTCCAAATATCAAATCTCAAAAACCAAGACTCTGAAATTTTTACAAATCTTGAAACCAAGGACAAACTTAGCCAAGTATCACCACCTAACTTAGCTAGCTTGAAAACCAACAAAAATGAAAATTTTCTTGCATCTAGATCTTTACACTAGTCGGCTAGCTTCAAAACCAACCAAATTGAAAAATTTCTTGCACGAGATTTTTATAGTAGTCATTTGGTGATATAAAGAGTGCATTCCAACAATATAATCTCAAAAACCAAGACTTTGAAAATTTTCCAAATCTTGGCACCAAACACCAACTTAGCCAAGTCTCACCACAAAATTTTGGTAGCTTGAAAACCAACCAAAATGAATACTTTCACGCACCAAGATTTTTAGGGTAGTCATTCGGTGATATAAAGAGTGCATTCCTACCATTAAATTTCAAAAACCAAGACTGTGAAATTTTCTTAAATCTTGGCACCAAGCACCAACTTAGTCGAGTTGCACCAAAAAGCTTGGCTAGCTTGAAAACCAACAAAAATGAAAAATTTCTTGCATGAGATTTTTATAGTAGTCATTTAGTGATATAAAGAGTGCATTCCAACAATCAAATCTCAAGAACCAAGACTCTGAAAATTTAACAAATCTTGACATCAACCACCAACTTAGTCGAGTCTCACCACCAAACTTGGCTAGCTTGAAAACCAACCAAAATGAAAAATTTATTGCATGAGATCTTTATAGTAGCCAGTTGGTGATATAAAGAGTGTATTCCAACAAATAAATCTTAAAAACCAAGACTCTCCAAATTTCACAAATCTTGGCACTAAGGACAAACTTAGCCAAGACTCACCACCTAAATTAGCTAGCTTGGAAACCAACGAAAATGAAAAATTTCTTTCATCAATATTTTTAGGGTAGTGATTTGGTAATATAAAGAGTGCATTCCAGCCATTAAATCTCAAAAACCAAGACTCTAAAAATTTTACAAATCTTGACAACAAGGACAAACTTAGCCAAGTATCACCACCTAACTTAGCTAGCTTGAAAACCAACAAAAATGAAAAATTTCTTGCATATAGATCTTTACACTAGTCGGCTAGCTTGAAAACCAACCAAATTGAAAAATTTATTGCATGAGATCTTTATAGTAGCCAGTTGGTGATATAAAAAGTGTATTCCAACAATCAAATCTTAAAAACCAAGACTCTCCAAATTTCACAAATTTTGGCACTAAGGACAAAGTTAGCCAAGACTCACCACCTAATTTAGCTAGCTTGAAAACCAACGAAAATGAAAAATTTCTTGCACCAAAATTTTTACAGTAGTCATTTGAGTATATAAAGAGTGCATTCAACCATATAATCTCAAAAACCAAGACTTTGAAAATTTCCCAAATCTTGGCACCAAACATCAACTTAGCCAAGTCTCATCACAAAATTTGGCTAGCTTGAAAACAACCCAAAATGGAAAATTTCTTGCACCAAGATTTTTACGGTAGTCATTTAGTTATATAAAGAGTGCATTCCAACTATTAAATCGCACAACCAATGAATTTGGAAATTTCCCAAATCTTGGCACCAACCACCAACTTAGTCGAGTTTCACCAACAAGCTTGGCTATCTTCAAAACCTCACAAAATGAAAAATTTCTTGCATGAGATTTTTATAGTAGTCATTTGGTGATATAAAGAGTGCATTTCAACAATCTAATCTCAAGAACCAAGACTTTGAAAATTTTACAAATCTTGACACCAAGGAAAAACTTAACCAAGTATCACCACCTAACTTAGCTAGCTTTAAAACAACCGAAAATGAAAAATTTCTTGCATCAAAATTTTTACACTAGTCGGCTAGCTTGAAAACCAACCAAAATGAAAAATTTATTGCATGAGATCTTTATAGTAGCCAGTTGGTGATATAAAGAGTGTATTCCAACAATCAAATCTTAAAAACCAAGACTCTCCAAATTTCACAATTTTGGCACTAAGGACAAACTTAGCCAAGACTCACCACCTAATTTAGCTAGCTTGAAAGCCAACGAAAATGAGAAATTTCTTGCACCAAATTTTTTATAGTAGTTATTTGGGGATATAAAGAGTGCATTCCAACCATATAATCTCCAAAACCAAGACTTTGAAAATTTGCCAAATCTTGGCACCAAACACCAACTTAGCCAAGTCTCATCACAAAATTTGGCTAGCTTGAAACCGACCCAAAATGGAAAATTTCTTGCACCAAGATTTTTATGGTAGTTATTTTGTGATATAAAGAGTGCATTCCAACCATAAAATCTCGAAAACCAAGACGTTGAAAATTTCCCAAATCTTGGTACCAACCACCGACTTAGTTGAGTTTCACCAACAAGCTTGGCTATCTTGAAAACCTCCCAAAAAGAAAAATTTCTTGCATGAGATTTTTATAGTAGTCATTTGGTGATATAAATAGTGCATTCCAACAATAAAATCTCAAAAACCAAGACTCTGAAAATTTTACAAATCTTGACACCAAGGAAAAACTTAACCAAGTATCACCACCTAACTTAGCTAGCTTTAAAACAACCGAAAATGAAAAATTTCTTGCATCAAGATTTTTACAGTAGTCGGCTAGCTTGAAAACCAACCAAATTGAAAAATTTCTTGCACGAGATTATTATGGTAGCCATTTGGGGTTATAAAAAGTGCAGTCCAACCATATAATCTCAAAAACTAAGACTTTGAAAATTTCCCAAAGCTTGGCACCAAACACCAACTTGGCCAAGTCTCACCATAAAATTTGCGATCTTGGAAACAAACCAAAATGAAAAATTTCTTACACCAAGATTTTTAGGGTAGTGATTTGGTAATATAAAGAGTGCATTCCAACCATTAAATCTCAAAAACCAAGACTGTGAAAATTTCCCAAATCTTGGCACCAAGCATCAACTTAGTCGAGTTTCACCAACAAGCTTGGCTAGCTTGAAAACCAACAAAAATGAAAGATATCTTGCATGAGATTTTTATAGTAGTCATTTCGTGATATAAATAGTGCATTCCAACAATAAAATCTCAAAAACCAAGACTCTGAAAATTTTACAAATCTTGACACCAAGGACAAACTTAGCCAAGTATCACCATAAAACATAGCTAGCTTGAAAACCAACGAAAATGAAAAATTTCTTGCATCTAGATATTTACAGTAGTCGGCTAGCTTCAAAACCAACCAAATTGAAAAATTTCTTGCACGAGATTTTTATAGTAGTCATTTGGTGATATAAATAGTGCATTCCAACAATATAATCTCAAAAACCAAGACTTTGAAAATTTTCCAAATCTTGGCACCAAACACCAACTTAGCCAAGTCTCACCACAAATTTTGGGTAGCTTGAAAACCAACCAAAATGAATAATTTCATGCACCAAGATTTTTAGGGTAGTCATTTGGTGATATAAAGAGTTCATTCCGACTATTAAATCTCAAAAACAAAGACTTTGAAAATTTCACAAATCTTTGCAACAACCACCAACTTAGTCGAGTCTCACCACCAAACTTGGCCAGCTTGAAAACCAACCAAAATGAAAAATTTATTGCATGAGATCTTTATAGTAGACAGTTGGTGATATAAAGAGTGTATTCCAACAATCAAATCTTGAAAACCAAGACTCTCCAAATTTCACAAATCTTGGCACTAAGGACAAAGTTAGCCAAGACTCACCACCTAATTTAGCTAGCTTGAAAACCAACGAAAATGAAAAATTTCTTGCACCAAAATTTTTACAGTAGTCATTCGGGGATATAAAGAGTGCATTCCAACCATATAATCTCAAAAACCAAGACTTTGAAAATTTCCCAAATCTTGGCACCAAACACCAACTTAACCAAGTCTCATCACAAAATTTGGCAAGCTTGAAAACAACCCAAAATGGAAAATTTCTTGCACCAAGATTTTTACGGTAGTCATTTAGTGATATAGAGAGTGCATTCCAAAAATTAAATCTCACAAACCAAGACTTTTGAAATTTCCCAAATCTTGGCACCAACCACCAACTTAGTCGTGTTTCACCAACAACCTTGGCTATCTTGAAAACCTCCCAAAAAGAAAAATTTCTTGCATGAGATTTTTATTGTAGTCATTTTGTGATATAAAGAGTGCAACCAACAATCTAATCTCAAGAACCAAGACTCTAAAAATTTTACAAATCTTGACACCAAGGAAAAAGTTAACCAAGTATCACCACCTAACTTAGCTAGCTTTAAAACAACCGAAAATGAAAAATTTCTTGCATCAAGATTTTTACAGTAGTCGGCTAGCTTTACAACAAACCAAATTGAAAAATTTCTTGCACGAGATTATTATAGTAGCCATTTGGGGTTATAAAAAGTGCATTCCAACCATATAATCTCAAAAACCAAGACTTTGAAAATTTCCCAAATCATGGCACCAAACACCAACTTAGCCAAGTCTCACCACTAAATTTGCGAGCTTGGAAAAAAACCAAATTGAAAAATTTCTTACACCAAGATTTCTAGGGTAGTCATTTGGTAATATAAAGAGTGCAATCCAACCATTAAATCTCAAAAACCAAGACTGTGAAAATTTCCCAAATCTTGGCACCAAGCACCAACTTAGTCGAGTTTCACCAACAAGCTTGGCTAGCTTGAAAACCAACAAAAATGAAAAATTTCTTGCATTAGATTTTTATAGTAGTCATTTCGTGATATAAATAGTGCATTCAAAAATCAAATCTCAAAAACCAAGACTCTGAAAATTTTACAAATCTTGACACCAAGGACAAACTTAGCCAAGTATCACAACCGAACCTAGCTAGCTTGAAAACCAACGAAAATGAAAAATTTCTTGCGTCTAGATCTTTACAGTAGTTGGCTAGCTTCAAAACCAACCAAATTGAAAAATTTTCTTGCACGAGATTTTTATAGTAGTCATTTGTTGATATAAAGAGTGCACTCCAACAATATAATCTCAAAAACCAAGACTTTGAAAATTTTCCAAATCTTGGCACAAACACCAACTTAGCCAAGTCTCACCATAAAATTTGGGTAGCTTTAAAACCAACCAAAATGAATAATTTTAGGGTAGTCATTTTGTTATATAAAGAGTGCATTCCGACTATTAAATCTCAAAAACCAAGACTTTGAAAATTTCACAAATCTTGGCAACAACCACCAAGTTATTCGAGTCTCACCACCAAACTTGGCCAGCTTGAAAACCAACCAAAATCAAAAATTTATTGCATGAGATCTTTATAGTAGCCAGTTGGTGATATAAAGAGTGTATTCCAACAATCAAATCTTAAAAACCAAGACTCTCCAAATTTCACAAATCTTGGCACTAAGGACAAAGTTAGCCAAGACTCACCACCTAATTTAGCTAGCTTGAAAACCAACGAAAATGAAAAATTTCTTGCACCAAAATTTTTACAGTAGTTATTTGGGGATATAAAGAGTGAATTCCAACCATATAATCCCAAAAAAGAAGACTTTGAAAATTTCCCAAATCTTGGCACCAAACACCAACTTAACCAAGTCTCATCACAAAATTTGACTAGCTTGAAAACAACCCAAAATGGAAAATTTCTTGCACACAGATTTTTAAGGTAGTCATTTCGTGATATAAAGAGTGCATTCCAACGATTAAATCTCACAAACTAAGACTTTGGAAATTTCCCAAATCTTGGCACCAACCACCAACTTAGTCGAGTTTCACCAACAAGCTTGGCTATCTTGAAAACCTCCCTAAAAGAAAAATTTCTTGCCTGAGATTTTTATAGTAGTCATTTGGTGATATAAAGAGTGCATTCCAACAATCTAATCTCAAGAACCAAGACTCTGAAAATTTTACAAATCTTGACACCAAGGAAAAACTTACCCAAGTATCACCACCTAACTTCACTAGCTTTAAAACAACCGAAAATGAAAAATTTCTTGCATCAACATTTTTACAGTAGTCGGCTAGCTTGAGAACCAACGAAATTGAAAAATTTCTTGCACGAGATTATTATAGTAGCCATTTGGGGTTATAAAAAGTGCATTCCAACCATATAATCTCAAAAACCAAGACTTTGGAAATTTCCCAAATCTTGGCACCAAACACCAACTTAGCCAAGTCTCACCACTAAATTTGCGAGCTTGGAAACAAACCAAAATGAAAAATTTCATACACTAAGATTTTTAGGGTAGTCATTTGGTAATATAAAGAGTGCATTCCAACCATTAAATCTAAAAGACCAAAACTGTGAAAATTTCCCAAATCTTGACACCAAGGACCATCTTAGTCGAGTTTCACCAACAAGCTTGGCTAGCTTGAAAACCAACAAAAATGAAAAATTTCTTGCATGAGATTTTTATAGTAGTCATTTCGTGGTATAAATAGTGCATTCCAACAATCAAATCTCAAAAACCAAGAATCTAAAAATTTTACACATCTTGACACCAAGGACAAACTTAGCCAAGTATCACCACCTAACTTAGCTAGCTTGAAAAGCAACGAAAATGAAAAATTTCTTGCATCTAGATCTTTACAGTAAATGGCTAGCATCAAAACCAACCTAGTTCAAAAATTTCTTGCACGAGATTTTTATAGTAGTCATTCGGTGATATGAAGAGTTCACTCCAACAATATAATCTCAAAAATCAAGACTTTGAAAATTTTCCAAATCTTGGCACCAAACACCAACTTAGCCAAGTCTCACCACAAAATTTGGGTAGCTTGAAAACCAACCAAAATGAATAATTTAATGCACCAAGATTTTTACGGTAGTCATTTTGTGATATAAAGAGTGCATTCCAACTATTAAATCTCACAAACCAAGACTTTGGAAATTTCCCAAATCTTGGCACCAACCACCAACTTAGTCGAGTTTCACCACCAAACTTGGCCAGCTTGAAAACCAATCAAAATGTAAAATTTATTGCATGAGATCTTTATAGTAGCCAATTGGTGATATAAAGAGTGTATTCCAACAATCAAATCTTAAAAACCAAGACTTTGAAAATTTCCCCAATCTTGGCACCAAACACCAACTTCGCCAAGTCTCATCACAAAATTTGGCTAGCTTGAAAATGACCCAAAATGGAAAATTTCTTGTACCAAGATGTTTAGGGTAGTTATTTTGTGATATAAAGAGTGCATTCCAACCATTAAATCTAAAAAACCAAGAGTGTGAAAATTTCCCAAATCATGGCACCAAGCACCAACTTAGTCGAGTTTCACCAACAAGCTTGGCTAGCTTGAAAACCAACAAAAATGAAAAATTTCTTGCATGAGTTTTTATAGTAGTTATTTCGTGATATAAATAGTGCATTCCAACAATCAAATCTCAAAAACCAAAACTCTCAAAATTTTACAAATCTTGACACCAAGGACAAACTTAGCCAAGTATCACCACCTAACCTAGTTAGGTTGAAAACCAACGAAAATGAAAAATTTCTTGCATCTAGATCTTTACAGTAGTCGGCTAGCTTCAAAACCAACCAAATTGAAAAATTTCTTGCACGAGATTTTTATAGTAGTCATTTGGTGATATAAAGAGTGCACTCCAACAATATAATCTCAAAAACCAAGACTTTGAAAATTTTCCAAATCTTGGCACCAAACACCAACTTAGCCAAGTCTCACCACAAATTTTGGGTAGCTTGAAAACCAACCAAAATGAATAATTTCATGCACCAAGATTTTTAGGGTAGTCATTTGGTGATATAAAGAGTTCATTCCGACTATTAAATCTCAAAAACAAAGACTTTGAAAATTTCACAAATCTTTGCAACAACCACCAACTTAGTCGAGTCTCACCACCAAACTTGGCCAGCTTGAAAACCAACCAAAATGAAAAATTTATTGCATGAGATCTTTATAGTAGACAGTTGGTGATATAAAGAGTGTATTCCAACAATCAAATCTTTAAAACCAAGACTCTCCAAATTTCACAAATCTTGGCACTAAGGACAAAGTTAGCCAAGACTCACCACCTAATTTAGCTAGCTTGAAAACCAACGAAAATGAAAAATTTCTTGCACCAAAATTTTTACAGTAGTCATTCGGGGATATAAAGAGTGCATTCCAACCATATAATCTCAAAAACCAAGACTTTGAAAATTTCCCAAATCTTGGCACCAAACACCAACTTAACCAAGTCTCATCACAAAATTTGGCAAGCTTGAAAACAACCCAAAATGGAAAATTTCTTGCACCAAGATTTTTACGGTAGTCATTTAGTGATATAGAGAGTGCATTCCAAAAATTAAATCTCACAAACCAAGACTTTTGAAATTTCCCAAATCTTGGCACCAACCACCAACTTAGTCGTGTTTCACCAACAACCTTGGCTATCTTGAAAACCTCCCAAAAAGAAAAAATTCTTGCATGAGATTTTTATTGTAGTCATTTTGTGATATAAAGAGTGCAACCAACAATCTAATCTCAAGAACCAAGACTCTAAAAATTTTACAAATCTTGACACCAAGGAAAAAGTTAACCAAGTATCACCACCTAACTTAGCTAGCTTTAAAACAACCGAAAATGAAAAATTTCTTGCATCAAGATTTTTACAGTAGTCGGCTAGCTTTACAACAAACCAAATTGAAAAATTTCTTGCACGAGATTATTATAGTAGCCATTTGGGGTTATAAAAAGTGCATTCCAACCATATAATCTCAAAAACCAAGACTTTGAAAATTTCCCAAAGCTTGGCACCAAACACCAACTTGGCCAAGTCTCACCATAAAATTTGCGATCTTGGAAACAAACCAAAATGAAAAATTTTTTACACCAAGATTTTTAGGGTAGTGATTTGGTAATATAAAGAGTGCATTCCAACCATTAAATCTCAAAAACCAAGACTGTGAAAATTTCCCAAATCTTGGCACCAAGCATCAGCTTAGTCGAGTTTCACCAACAAGCTTGGCTAGCTTGAAAACCAACAAAAATGAAAGATATCTTGCATGAGATTTTTATAGTAGTCATTTCGTGATATAAATAGTGCATTCCAACAATAAAATCTCAAAAACCAAGACTCTGAAAATTTTACAAATCTTGACACCAAGGACAAACTTAGCCAAGTATCACCACAAAACATAGCTAGCTTGAAAACCAACGAAAATGAAAAATTTCTTGCATCTAGATCTTTACAGTAGTCGGCTAGCTTCAAAACCAACCAAATTGAAAAATTTCTTGCACGAGATTTTTATAGTAGTCATTTGGTGATATAAAGAGTGCACCCCAACAATATAATCTCAAAAACCAAGACATTGAAAATTTTCCAAATCTTGGCACCAAACACCAGCTAAGCCAAGTCTCACCACAAAATTTGGGTAGCTTGAAAGCCAACAAAAATGAATAATTTCTTGCACCAAGAATTTTAGGATAGTCCTTTCGTGATAAAAAGAGTGCATTCCAACCATTAAATCTCAAAAACCAAGACTTTGAAAATTTCCCAAATCGTGGCACCAACCAACAATTTAATCGAGTCTCACCACCAAACTTTGCTAGCTTGAAAACCAATCAAAATGAAAAATTTCTTCCACGAAATATTTACAGTAGTCATTTTCTAATACAAAGAGTGCATTCCAATCATCTAACCTCTGAAACGAAGACTTTGAAAATTTCCACCGAATCTTGGCACTAAGCACCAACACAGCCAAGTCTCGCCACCAAACTTGGGTAGCTTGAAAACCACCCAAATTGAAAAATTTCTTGCACTAGATTTTTAAAGTTGCCATTTGTGGATATGAAGAGTGCATTCCTATCATATAATCTCAAAAACCAAGACTTTAAAAATTTTCCAAATCTTGGCACCAAACACAAACTGAGCCAAGTCTCACCACAAAATTTGGGTAGCTTGAAAGCCAAGAAAAATGAATAATTTCTTGCACCAAGATTTTTAGGGTAATCAATATGTGATATAAAGAGTGCATTCCAACTATTAAATCTCAAAAACCAAGACTTTGAAAATTTCCCAAATCGTGGCACCAACCACCAATTTAATCGAGTCTCACCACCAAACTTTGCTAGCTTAAAAACCAACCAAAATGAAAAATTTCTTGCACGAGATTTTTACAGTAGTCGTTTTGTGATACAAAGAGTGCATTCCAACCATCTAACCTCTAAAACGAAGACTTTGAAAATTTCCACCGAATCTTGGCACTAAGCACAACCACAGCCAAGTCTCACCACCAAACTTGGGTAACTTGAAAACCACCCAAATTGAAAAATTTCTTGCACGAGATTTTTATAGTAGCCATTTGGGGATATAAAGGGTGCATTCCAATCATATAATCTTACAAACCAAGACTTTAAAAGTTTCCCAAATCTTGGCACTAAACACCAACTGAGCCAAGTCTCACCACAAAATTTGGGTAGCTTGAAAGCCAACAAAAATGAATAATTTCTTGAACCAAGAATTTTAGGATAGTCATTTGGTGATAGAAAGAGTGCATTCCAACAATTAAATCTCAAAAACCAAGACTTTGAAAATTTCCCAAATCGTGGCACCAACCACCAATTTAATCGAGTCTCACCACCAAACTTTGCTAGCTTGAAAACCAACTAAAATGGAAAATTTCTTGCACAAAATTTTATAGTAGTCATTTGGTGATACAAAGAGTGCATTCCAATCATCTAACCTCTAAAACGAAGACTTTGAAAATTTTCACCGAATCTTGGCACTAAGCACAAAGACAACCAAGTCTCACCACCAAACTTGGGTAACTTGAAAACCACCCAAATTGAAAAATTTCTTGCACGAGATTTTTATAGTAGCCATTTGGGGATATAAAGGGTGCATTTCAATCATATAATCTCAAAAACCAAGGCTTTAAAAATTTTCCAAATCTTGGCACCAAACACAAACTGAGCCAAGTCTTACCACAAAATTTGGGTAGCTTGAAAGCCAACAAAAATGAATGATTTCTTGCACCAAGATTTTTAGGGTAGTCAATTGGTGATATAAAGAGTGCATTCCAACTATTAAATATCAAAAACCAAGACTTTGAAAATTTCCAAAATCGTGGCACCAACCACCAATTTAATCGAGTCTCACCACCAAACTTTGCTAGCTTAAAAACCAACCAAAATGAAAAATTTCTTGCACGAGATTTTTACAGTAGTGATTTTGTGATACAAAGAGTGCATTCCAACAATCTAACCTCTAAAACGAAGACTTTGAAAATTTCTGAATCTTGGCACTAAGCTCCAACATAGCGAAGTCTCACCACCAAATTTGGGTAGCTTGAAAACCACCTAAATTGAAAAATTTCTTGCACGAGATTTTTAAAGTAGCCATTTGGGGTTATAAAGGGTGCATTCCAATCATATAAACTCAAAAACCAAGACTTTAAAAATTTCCCAAATCTTGGCACAAAACACCAACTGAGCCAAAGTCTCACCACAAAATTTGGGTGGCTTGAGAGCCAACAAAAATGAATAATTTCTTGCACCAAGATATTTAGGTTTGTCATTATGTGATATAAAGAGTGCATTCCAACCATTAAATCTCAAAAACCAAGACTTTGAAAATTTCCCAAATCGTGCCACCAACCACCAATTTAATCGAGTCTCACCACCAAACTTTGCTAGATTGAAAACCAACAAAAATAAAAAATTTCTTGCACGAGATTTTTACAGTAGTCATTTTGTGATACAAAGAGTGCATTCCAACCATCTAACCTCTAAAACGAAGACTTTGAAAATTTCTACCGAATCTTGGCACTAAGCACAAACACAGCCAAGTCTCATCACCAAACTTGGGTAACTTTAAAACCACCCAAATTGAAAAATTTCTTGCAGAAGATTTTTATAGTAGCCATTTGGGGATATAATGGGTGCATTCAAATCATATAATCTCAAAAACCACGACTTTAAAAATTTCCCAAATCTTGGCACAAAACACCAACTAAGCCAAAGTCTCACCACAAAATTTGGGTGGCTTGAAAGCCAAAAAAAATGAATAATTTCTTGCACCAAGATTTTTAGGGTTGTCATTATGTGATATAAAGAGTGCATTCCAACCATTAAATCTCAAAAACCAAGACTTTGAAAATTTCCCAAATCGTGCCACCAAACACCAACTCAGCCAAGTCTCACCACAAAATTTGGGTAGCTTGAAACCCAACAAAAATGTCGCACCAAGAATATTAGGATAGTCATTTGGTGATAGAAAGAGTGCATTCCAACCATTAAATCTCCAAAACCAAGACTTTTGAAATTTCCCAAATCGTGGCATCAACCACCAATTTAATCGAGTCTCACCACCAAACTTCGCTAGGTTGAAAACCAACCAAAATGAAAAATTTCATGCACGAAATTTTTACAGTAGTCATTTGGTGATACAAATAGGGCATTTCAATCATCTAACCTCTAAAACGAAGACTTTGAAAATTTCCACCGAATCCTCGCACTAACCACAAACACAGCCAAGTGTCGCCACCAAACTTAGGTAGCTTGAAAACCACCCAAATTGAAAAATTTCTTGCACTAGATTTTTAAAGTAGCTGTTTGGGGATATAAAGAGTGCATTCCAATCATATAATCTCAAAAACCAAGGCTTTACAAATTTTCCAAATCTTGGCACCAAACACCAACTCAGCCAAGTCTCACAACAAAATTTGGGTAGCTTGAAAGCCAAGAAAAATGAATAATTTCTTGCACCAAGATTTTTGGGGTAGTCAATTGGTGATATAAAGAGTGCATTCCAACCATTAAATCTCAAAAACAAAGACTTTCAAAATTTCCCTAATCGTGGCATCAACCACCAATTTAATCGAGTCTCACCACCAAACTTTGCTAGCTGGAAAACCAACCAAAATGAAAAATTTCATGCACGAGATTTTTACAGTAGTCATTTTGTGATACAAAGAGTTCATTTCAATCATCTAACCTCTAAAACGAAGACTTTGAAAATTTCCACCGAATCTTGGCACTAAGCACCAACATAGCCAAGTCTCGCCACCAAACTTGGGTAGCTTGAAAACCACCCAAATTGAAAAATTTCTTGCACTAGATTTTTAAAGTAGCCATTTGGGGATATAAAGAGTGCATTCCAATCATATAATCTCAAAAACCAAGGCTTTTAAAATTTTCCAAATCTTGGCACCAAACACAAACTGAGCCAAGTCTTACCACAAAATTTGGGTAGCTTGAAAGCCAACAACAATGAATTATTTCTTGCACCAAGATTTTTAGGGTAGTCAATTGGTGATATAAAGAGTGCATTCCAACTATTAAATTTCAAAAACAAAGACTTTCAAAATTTCCCTAATCGTGGCAAAAACCACCAATTTAATCGAGTCTCACCACCAAACTTTGCTAGCTTGAAAACCAACCAAAATAAAAAATTTCTTGCACGAGATTTTTACAGTAGTCATTTTGTGATACAAAGAGTGCATTCCAACCATCTAACCTCTAAAACGAAGTCTTTGAAAATTTCCACCGAATCTTGGCACTAAGCACCAACATAGCCAAGTCTCACCACCAAACTTGGGTAGCTTGAAAACCACCCAAATTGAAAAATTTCTTGCACGAGATTTTTATAGTAGCCATTTGGGGATATAAAGAGTGCATTCCAATCATATAATCTCAAAAACCAAGGCTCTACAAATTTTCCAAATCTTGGCACCAAACACCAACTCAGCCAAGTCTCACAACAAAATTTGGGTAGCTTCAAAGCCAAGAAAAATGAATAATTTCTTGCACCAAGATTTTTAGGGTAGTCATTTGGTGATATAAAGAATGCATTCCAACCATTAAATCTCAAAAACAAAGACTTTCAAAATTTCCCTAATCGTGGCAAAAACCACAATTTTAATCGAGTCTCACCACTAAACTTTGCTAGCTTGAAAACCAACCAAAATGAAAAATTTCATGCACGAGATTTTTACAGTAGTCATTTTGTGATACAAAGAGTGCATTTCAATCATCTAACCTCTAAAACGAATACTTTGAAAATTTCCACCGAATCTTGGCACTAAGCACCAACACAGCCAAGTCTCGCCACCAAATTTGGGTAACTTGAAAACCACCCAAATTGAAAAATTTCTTGCACTAGATTTTTAAAGTAGCCATTTTGGGATATAAAGAATGCATTCCAATCATATAATCTCAAAAACCAAGACTTTAAAAATTTCCCAAATCTTGGCACCAAACACCAATTTAATCGAGTCTCACCACCAAACTTTGCTAGCTTGAAAACCAACCAAAGTGAAAAATTTCATGCATGAAATTTTTACAGTAGTCATCTTGTGATACAAAGAGTGCATTCCAATCATCTAACCTCTAAAACGAAGACTTTGAAAATTTCCACCGAATCTTGGCACTAAGCACCAACACAGCCAAGTCTCGCCACCAAACTTGGGTAGCTTGAAAACCACCCAAATTCAAAAATTTCTTGCACCAGATTTTTAAAGTAGCCATTTGGGGATATAAATAATGCATTCCAATCATATAATCTCAAAAACCAAGACTTTAAAAATTTCCCAAATCTTGGCACCAAACACCAACTGAGCCAAGTCTCACCACAAAATTTGGGTAGCTTGAAAGCCAACAAAAATGAATAATTTCTTGCACCAAGAATTGTAGGATAGTCATTTTGTGATAAAAATAGTGCATTCCAACCATTAAATCTCAAAAACAATGACTTTGAAAATTTCCCAAATCGTGGCACCAACCACCAATTTAATCGAGTCTCACCACCAAACTTTGCTAGCTTGAAAACTAACCAAAATGAAAAATTTCTTCCACGAAATTTTTACAGTAGTGATTTTGTGATACAAAGAGTGCATTCCAACCATCTAACCTCTAAAACGAAGTCTTTGAAAATTTCCATCGAATCTTGGCACGAAGCACCAATATAGCCAAGTCTCACCACCAAACTTGGGTAGCTTGAAAACCACCCAAATTGAAAAATTTCTTGCACGAGATTTTTATAGTAGCCCTTTGGGGATAAAAAGAGTGCATTCAAATCATATAATCTCAAAAACCAAGACTTTAAAAATTTCCCAAATCTTGGCACCAAACACCAACTGAGCCAAGTCTCAACACAAAATTTGGGTACCTTCAAAGCGAACAAAAATTGAGTAATTTCTTGCACCAAGATTTTTAGGGTAGTCATTTGGTGATATAAAGAGTGCATTCCAACCATTAAATCTCAAAAACAAAGACTTTGAAAATTTCTCAAATCGTGGCACCAACCACCAATTTAATCGAGTGTCACCACCAAACTTTGCTAGCTTGAAAACCAACCAAAATGAAAAATTTCTTGCACGAGATTTTTACAGTAGCCATTTGGTGATACAAAGAGTGCATTCCAATCATCTAACCTCTAAAACGAAGACTTTGAAAATTTCCACCGAATCTTGGCACTAAGCACAAAGACAGCCAAGTCTCACCACCAAACTTGGGTAACTTGAAAACCACCCAAATTGAAAAATTTCTTGCACGAGATTTTTATAGTAGCCATTTGGGGATATAAAGGGTGTATTCCAATCATATAATCTCAAAAACCAAGGCTTTAAAAATTTTCCAAATCTTGGCACCAAACACAAAATGAGCAAGTCTTACAACAAAATTTGGGTAGCTTGAAAGCCAACAAAAATGAATGATTTCTTGCACCAAGATTTTTAGGGTAGTCAATTGGTGATACAAAGAGTGCATTCCAACTATTAAATCTCAAAAACCAAGACTTTGAAAATTTCCCAAATCGTGGCACCAACCACCAATTTAATCGAGTCTCACTACCAAACTTTGCTAGCTTGAAAACCAACCAAAATGAAAAATTTCTTACACGAGATTTTTACAGTAGTCATTTTGTGATACAAAGAGTGCATTCCAACCATCTAACCTCTAAAACGAAGACTTTGAAAATTTCCACCGAATCTTGGCACTAAGCACCAACACAGCCAAGTCTCGCCACCAAACTTGGGTAGCTTTAAAACCAACCAAAATGAATAATTTTAGGGTAGTCATTTTGTTATATAAAGAGTGCATTCCAACTATTAAATCTCAAAAACCAAGACTTTGAAAATTTCCCAAATCGTGGCACCAACCACCAATTTAATCGAGTCTCACCACCAAACTTTGCTGGCTTAAAAACCAAAGATTTTTAGGGTAGTCATTTGGTAATATAAAGAGTGCATTCCAACCATTAAATCTCAAAAACCAAGACTTTAAAAATGTCCCAAATCGTGGCACCAACCACCAATTTAATCGAGTCTCACCACCAAACTTTGCTAGGTTGAAAACCAACCAAAATGAAAAACTTCTTGCACGATATTTTTCCAGTAGTCATTTTGTGATACAAAGAGTGAATTTCAATCATCTAACCTCTAAAACGAAGACTTTGAAAATTTCCACCGAATCTTGGCACTAAGCACCAACACAGCCAAGTCTCACCACCAAACTTGGGTAGCTTGAAAATCACCCAAATTGAAAAATTTCTTGCACGAGATTTTTAAAGTAGCCATTTGGGGATATAAAGTGTGCACACTAATCATATAGTCTCAAAAACCAAGACTTTAAAAATTTCCCAAATCTTGGCACCAAACACCAACGGAGCCAAGTCACACCACAAAATTTGGGTACCTTCAAAGCGAACAAAAATTGAATAATTTCTTGCACCAAGATTTTTTGGGTAGTCATTTGGTGATATAAAGAGTGAATTCCAACCATTAAATCTCAAAAACAAAGACTTTGAAAATTTCCCAAATCGGGGCACCAACCACCAATTTAATCGAGTGTCACCACCAAACTTTGCTAGCTTGAAAACCAACCAAAATGAAAAATTTCTTGCACGAGATTTTTACAGTAGCCATTTGGTGATACAAAGAGTGCATTCCAATCATCTAACCTCTAAAACGAAGAATTTGAAAATTTCCACCGAATCTTGGCACTAAGCACAAAGACAGCCAAGTCTCACCACCAAACTTGGGTAACTTGAAAACCACCCAAATTGAAAAATTTCTTGCACGAGATTTTTATAGTAGCCATTTGGGGATATAAAGGGTGTATTCCAATCATATAATCTCAAAAACCAAGGCTTTAAAAATTTTCCAAATCTTGGCACCAAACACAAAATGAGCAAGTCTTACAACAAAATTTGGGTAGCTTGAAAGCCAACAAAAATGAATGATTTCTTGCACCAAGATTTTTAGGGTAGTCAATTGGTGATATAAAGAGTGCATTCCAACTATTAAATCTCAAAAACCAAGACTTTGAAAATTTCCCAAATCGTGGCACCAACCACCAATTTAATCGAGTCTCACCACCAAACTTTGCTAGCTTGAAAACCAACCAAAATGAAAAATTTCTTACACGAGATTTTTACAGTAGTCATTTTGTGATACAAAGAGTGCATTCTAACCATCTAACCTCTAAAACGAAGACTTTGAAAATTTCCACCGAATCTTGGCACTAAGCACCAACACAGCCAAGTCTCGCCACCAAACTTGGGTAGCTTTAAAACCAACCAAAATGAATAATTTTAGGGTAGTCATTTTGTTATATAAAGAGTGCATTCCAACTATTAAATCTCAAAAACCAAGACTTTGAAAATTTCCCAAATCGTGGCACCAACCACCAATTTAATCGAGTCTCACCACCAAACTTTGCTAGCTTAAAAACCAAAGATTTTTAGGGTAGTCATTTGGTAATATAAAGAGTGCATTCCAACCATTAAATCTCAAAAACCAAGACTTTAAAAATGTCCCAAATCGTGGCACCAACCACCAATTTAATCGAGTCTCACCACCAAACTTTGCTAGCTTGAAAACCAACCAAAATGAAAAATTTCTTACACGAGATTTTTACAGTAGTCATTTGGTGATACAAAGAATGCATTCCAACCATATAACCTCTAAAACGAAGACTTTGAAAATTTCCGAATATTGGCACCAAGCACTAATAGAGCCATGTCTCACCACCAAACTTGGGTAGCTTGAAAACCACCCAAATTGAAAAATTTCTTGCACGAGATTTTTATAGTAGCCCTTTGGGGATATAAAAAGTGCATTGAAATCATATAATCTCAAAAACCAAGACTTTAAAAATTTCCCAAATCTTGGCACCAAACACCAACTAAGCCAAGTCTCACCACAAAATTTGGGTAGCTTCAAAGCGAATTAAAATGAATAATTTCTTGCACCAAGCTTCTTAGGGTAGCTAATTGGTGATATAAAGAGTGCATTCCAACCATTAAACTCAAAAACAAAGACTTTGAAAATTTCCCAAATCGTGGCACCAACCACCAATTTAATCGAGTCTCACCACCAAACTTTGCTAGCTTGAAAACCAACCAAAATGAAAAATTTCTTACACGAGATTCTTACAGTAGTCATTTGGTGATACAAATAGTGCATTCCAACCATCTAACCTCTATAACGAAGACTTTGAAAATTTCCACCGAATCTTGGCACTAAGCACCAACATAGCCAAGTCTCACCACCAAACTTGGGTAGCTTTAAAATCACCCAAATTGAAAAATTTCTTGCACTAGATTTTTATAGTAGCTATTTTGGGATATAAAGAGTGCATTCCAATCATATAATCTCAAAAACAAGGACTTTAAAAATTTCCCAAATCTTGGCACCAAACACCAACTGAGCCAAGTCTCACCACAAAATTTGGGTAGCTTGAAAGCCAACAAAAATGAATAATTTCTTGCTCCAAGATTTTTAGGGTAGTCATTTGGTGATATAAAGAGTGCATTCCAACAATTAAATCTCAAAAACCAAGACTTTAAAAATTTTCCAAATCGTGGCACCAACCAATTTAATCGAGTCTCACCGCCAAACTTGGCTAGCTTGAAAACCAACCAAAATGAAAAACTTCTTGCACGATATTTTTCCAGTAGTCATTTTGTGATACAAAGAGTGCATTTCAATCATCTGACCTCTAAAACGAAGACTTTGAAAATTTCCACCGAATCTTGGCATTAAGCACCAACACAGCCAAGTCTCACCACCAAACTTGGGTAGCTTGAAAACCACCCAAATTGAAAAATTTCTTGCACGAGATTTTTAAAGTTGCCATTTGGGGATATTAAGTGTGCATTCCAATCATATAATCTCAAAAACCAAGACTTTAAAAATTTCCCAAATCTTGGCACCAAACACCAACTCAGCCAAGTCCCACCACAAAATTTGGGTAGCTTGAAAGCCAACAAAAATGAATAATTTCTTGCTCCAAGAATTTTAGGATAGTTATTTGGTGATAAAAAGAGTGCATTCCAGCCACATAATCTCAAAAACCAAGACTTGGAAAATTTCCCAAATCCTAGCATCAAACCCAACTTCGCCAAGTCTCACCACAAAATTTGGCTAGCTTGAAAACCAACCAAAATGGAAAATTTCTTGCACCAAGATTTTTACGGTAGTCATTTGGTGATATAAAGAGTGCAATCCAACCATTAAATCTCAAAAACCAAGACTTCGAAAATTTCCCAAATCTTAGCACCAACCCCCAACTTAGTCGAGTCTCACCACAAAACTTGCCTAGCTTGAAAACCAACCAAAATGAAAAATTTAAGGTACGAGATTTTTATAGTAGCTATTTGTTGATATAAAAAGTGCATTCCAAAAATCAAATCTTAAAAACCAAGACTCTCCACCTAATTTAGCTAGCTTGAAAACCAACGAAAATGAAAAATTTCTTACACCAAAATTTTCACAATAGTCATAAGAGTGCAGTCCAACCATATAATCTCAAAAACCAAGACTTTGAAAAATTCCCAAATCTTTGCACCAAACGCCAACTTAGGCAAGTCTCACCACAAAATTTGCTAGCTTTGAAACCAACCAAAAGGAAAAATTTCTTACACCAAAATTTTTAGAGTAGTGATTTGTTAATATAAAGAGTGCATTCCAACCATTAAATCTCAAAAACCAAGACTGTGAAAATTTCCCAAATCTTGGCACCAACCACCAACTTAGTCGAGTTTCAGCAACAAGCTTGGCTAGCTTGAAAACCAACCAAAATGAAAAATTTCTTGCATGAGATTTTTATAGTAGTCATTTGGTGTTATAAAGAGTGCATTCCAACAATAAAATCTTAAAAACCAAGACTCTCCACCTAATTTAGCTAGCTTGAAAACCAACGAAAATGA
The DNA here is from genome assembly GCA_027742785.1 of Vigna reflexopilosa. Taxonomy (NCBI): domain Eukaryota; kingdom Viridiplantae; phylum Streptophyta; class Magnoliopsida; order Fabales; family Fabaceae; genus Vigna; species Vigna reflexopilosa. Next base: position 71,017 of record JAFNIE010000021.1, on the reverse strand, counting down.
AAAATTTCTTGCACCAAAATTTTTATAGTAGCCAGTTCGTGATATAAAAAGTGCATTCCAAAAATCAAATCTTAAAAACCAAGACTCTCCACCTAAAATGAAAATTTCTTGCATGAGATTTTTATAGTAGTCATTTGGTGTTATAAAGAGTGCATTCCAACAATAAAATCTTAAAAACCAAGACTCTCCACCTAATTTAGCTAGCTTGAAAACCAACGAAAATGAAAAATTTCTTGCACCAAAATTTTTACAGTAGTTATTTGGGGATATAAAGAGTGAATTCCAACCATATAATCCCAAAAACCAAGACGATGAAAATTTCCCAAATCTTGGCCCCAAACACCAACTTAGCCAAGTCTCATCACAAAATTTGGCTAGCTTGAAAACGACCCAAAATGGAAAATTTCTTGCACCAAGATTTTTACGGTAGTCATTTAGTGATATAAAGAGTGCAATCCAACACTTAAATCTCACAAACCAATTCTTTGGAAATTTCCCAAATCTTGGCACCAACCACCAACTTAGTCGAGTTTCACCAACATGCATGGCTAGCTTGAAAACCAACCAAAATGAAAAATTTCTTGCATAAGATATTTGTTGTAGTCATTTGGTGATATAAAGAGTGCGTTCCGACAATCAAATCTCAAAAACCAAGACTCTGAAAATTTTACAAATCTTGACACCAAGGACAAACTTAGCAAAGTATCACCACCTAACTTAGCTCAATTGAAAACCAACAAAAATGAAAAATTTCTTGCATCAAGATCTTTACAGTAGTCGGCTAACTTTAAAACCAAACAAATTGAAAAATTTCTAGCTCGAGATTTTTATAGTAGCCATTTGGGGATATAAACAGTGCATTTAAAGTATATAATCTCAAAAACCAAGACTTTGAAAATTTCCCAAAGTTGGCACCAAACACCAACTTAGCCAAGTCTCACCAGAAAATTTGGATAGCTTGAAAACCAACAAAAATGGGAAATTTCTTGCACCAAGATTTTTACGGTAGTCATTTGGTGATATAAAGAGTGCATTCCAACATTATAATCTGAAAAACACAGACTTTGAAAATTTCCCAAATCTTGGCACCAAACACCAACTTAGCCAAGTCGTACCACAAAATTTGGCTAGCTTGAAAACCAACAAAATGAATAATTTCATGCACCAATATTTTTAGGGTAGTCATTTGGTGATATAAAGAGTGTATTCCAACAATTAAATGACAAAAACCAAGACTTTGAAAATTTCCCAAATCTTGGCAACAACAACCAACTTAGTCGACTCTACCACCAAACTTGGCCAGCTTGAAAACCAACCAAAATGAATAATTTCATGCACCAAGACTTTTAGGGTAGTCATTTGGTGATATAAAGAGTGCATTCCAACCATTAAATCTCAAAAACCAAGACTTTGAAAATTTCGCAAATCTTGGCAACAACCACCAACTTAATCGAGTCTCACCACCAAACTTGCCTAGCTTGAAAACCAACCAAAATGAAAAATTTAAGGTACGAGACTTTTATAGTAGGCAGTTCGTGATATAAAAAGTGCATTCCAAAAATCAAATCTTAAAAACCAAGACTCTCCACCTAAAATGAAAATTTCTTGCATGAGATTTTTATAGTAGTCATTTGGTGTTATAAAGAGTTCATTCCAACAATAAAATCTTAAAAACCAAGACTCTCCACCTAATTTAGCTAGCTTGAAAACCAACGAAAATGAAAAATTTCTTGCACCAAAATTTTTACAGTAGTTATTTAGGGATATAAAGAGTGAATTCCAACCATATAATCCCAAAAACCAAGACGATGAAAATTTCCCAAATCTTGGCCCCAAACACCAACTTAGCCAAGTCTCATCACAAAATTTGACTAGCTTGAAAACGCCCCAAAATGGAAAATTTCTTGCACCAAGATTTTTACGGTAGTCATTTAGTGATATAAAGAGTGCAATCCAACACTTAAATCCCACAAACCAATTCTTTGGAAATTTCCCAAATCTTGGCACCAACCACCAACTTAGTCGAGTTTCACCAATAAGCATGGCTAGCTTGAAAACCAACCAAAATGAAAAATTTCTTGCATGAGATATTTGTTGTAGTATTTGGTGATATAAAGAGTGTGTTCCGACAATCAAATCTCAAAAACCAAGACTCTGAAAATTTTACAAATCTTGACACCAAGGAAAAACTTAGCCAAGTATCGTGACTTAACTTAGCTAACTTTAAAACAACCGAAAATTAAAAATTTCTTGTATCAAGATTTTTACAATAGTCGGCTAGATCTAAAACCAACCAAATTGAAATATTTCTTGCACGAGATTTTTATAGTAGCCATTTGGGGATATAAACAATGCATTTTCACTATATAATCTCAAAAACCAAGACTTTGAAAATTTCCCAAAGTTGGCACCAAACACCAACTTAGCCAAGTCTCACCAGAAAATTTTGATGGCTTGAAAACCAACCAAAATAGGAAATTTCTTGCACCAAGATTTTTACGGTACTCATTTGGTGATATAAAGAATGCATTCCAACCTTATAATCTGAAAAACAAAGACTTTGAAAATTTCCCAAATCTTGGCACCAAACATCAACTTAGCCAACTCATACCACAAATTTTGGCTAGCTTGAAAACCAACCAAAATGAATAATTTCATGCACCAATATTTTTAGGGTAGTCATTTGGTGATATAAAGAGTACATTCCAACCATTAAATCTCAAAAACCAAGACTTTGAAAATTTCCCAAATCTTGGCAACAACCACCAACTTAGTCGAGTCTCACCACCAAACTTGGCCAGCTTGAAAACCAACCAAAATGAAAAATTTCATGCACCAAGATTTGTAGGATAGTCATTTGGTGATATAAAGAGTGCATTCCAACCATTAAATCTGAAAACCAAGACTTTGAAAATTTCCCAAATCTTTCCAACAACCACCAACTTAGTCGAGTCTCACCACCAAACCTGGCCAGCTTGAAAACCAACCAAAATGAAAAATTTATTGCATGAGATTTTTATAGTATCCAGTTGGTGATATAATGAGTACATTCCAAATTTCAAATTTTAAAAACCAAGACTCTCAAAATTTCACAAATCATGGACTAAGGACAAACTTAGCCAAGACTCACCACCTAATTTAGCGAGCTTGAAAACCAACGAAAATGAAAAATTTCTTGCACCAAAATTTTTACAGTAGTCATTTGAGGATATAAAGAATGCATTCCAACCATATAATCTCAAAAACCAAGACATTGAAAATTTCCCAAATCTTGGCACCAAACCCCAACTTAGCCAAGTCTCACCACAAAATTTTCTTGCTTGAAAACCAACCAAAATGAATAATTTCATGCACCATGATTTTAAGGGTAGTCATTCGGTGATATAAAATTTCATTCCAACCATTAAATCTCAAAAACCAACACATTGAAAATTTCCCAAATCTTTGCTCCAACCACCAACTTAGTCGAGTTTCACCAACAAGCTTGGCTAGCTTGAAAACCAACCAAAATGAAAAATTTCTGGCATGAGATTTTTATAGTAGTCATTTGGTGATACAAAGAGTGCATTCCAACAATCAAATCTCAAAAACCAAGATTCTGAAAATTTTACAAATCTTGACACCAAGGACAAACTTAGCCCACTATCCCCACCTAACTTAGCTACCTTGAAAAGCAACGAAAATGAAAATTTTCTTGCACCAAGATTTTTACATTAGTCGGCTAGCTTGAAAACCAACATAATTGAAAAACAGTGCATTCCAACCATATAATCTCAAAAACCAAGACTTTGAAAATTTCCCAAATCTTGGCACCAATCACCAACTTAACCAAGTCTCACCACAAAATTTGGATAGCTTAAAAACCAACCAAAATGCACAATTTCTTGCACCAAGATTTTTGCGATCGTAATTTGGTGATATAAAGAGTGTATTCCAACCATTAAATCTCAAAAACCAAGAGTTTGAAAATTTCCCAAATCTTGGAACGAACCACCAACTTAGCCAAGTCTCACAACAAAATTTGGCTACCTTGAAAACAAAAAAAAATGAATAAGTTCATGCACCAAGATTTTTAGGGTATACATTCCGTGATATAAAGAGTGCATTCCAACCATTAAATCTCAAAACTAAGACTTTAAAATTTCTCAAATCTTGGAAACAACCACCAACTTAGTCGAGTCTCACCACCAAACTTGGCCAGCTGGAAAACGATCCAAAATGAAAAATTTAGTGGATGAGATTTTTATAGTAGCCAGTTGGTGATATAAAGAGTGCATTCCAACCATATAATCTCAAAAACCAAGACTTTGAAAATTTCCCAAAGTTGGCACCAAACACCAACTTAGCCAAGTCTCACCACAAAATTTGGCTAGCTTGAAAACCAACCAAAATGGAAAATTTCTTGCACCAAAATTTTTATAGTAGTCATTTGGGGATATAAAGACACTACAAAAAATATTAATATTTCCGACGGATTTTTACCGACGGATTACTATCTGTCGATATATCTTAATTTCCGACGGAATTACCGACGGTTTTTTAATCTTTCTTACCGACGGTCAAAAGCCTTCGGTAAGGCCGTCGGTAAGTGACATGCACATTACCGACGGATTTACCGAAGGCTTTGGGCCGTCGGTAAAAAGAGCGGGATTTTTCCCGCCCATTATTTCGCTAGACGACATTACCGACGGATTTACCGAAGGCTTTTGGCCGTCGGTACGTGACGTGCACATTACCGACGGATTTATCGAAGGCTTCGGGCCGTCGGTAAAAAGAGCGGGATTTTTCGAGACCAGCTTCGCATCCAGTGCCAATATATGTGGCAACCACTCATTTCTCCTCTCATTTCTCTCTATCTCAGTCTAATACTTCTTCTATCGTTGCTCTCCACCGCCGCTGCCCTCCACCGCCGCTGCCTTCCACCGCCGCTGCCCTCCACCACCGCTGCCCTCCACCACCACTGCCCTCCACCACCGCTGCTCTCCACCACCACTGCTTTCCACCGCTGCTCTCCACCTCCATTACTCTTCACCGTCGCTGCCCTCCCGCCGCTGCCCTCCACCACCGTTCTCTTCACCACCGCTACCCTCTACCACCATTCTCTCCACCATATTTTTTGGATTAGGAACATTTATCTTACAAATCTGAGAATTGTAGAAAAACTGTCCATGATTCCCTATAATTTTAACTATTGAAAATAAATGGTTGTTTGATACTTTGGACATTAATTTGTTACTCGCGTGATGCCGTTTTGGTGGCGGAGTTCTTGAAAATGTAAAAAAAAATTGACACAGCGATGAAGGAAGAGGAAGAAGATGAATCAGGTCGCGACATTTACCGACGGATTTACCGAAGGCCTAGATCCTTCGGTAATTACCGAAGGCTTTACCGACGGCCAAAAGCCTTCGGTAATTACCGACGGACGAAAGATCCGTCGGTAAAGTTTACCGACAACGTTTTTACCGACGGTATATTGGCCGTCGGTAAGCCGTCGGTAAATGCTAATTACCGACGGATTTTATACATTACCGACGACTTATGACCGTCGGTAATCTCAATCATTCTTGTAGTGAGAGTGCATTCCAACCATATTATCTAAAAAACAAGGACTTTGAAAATTTTCCAAATCTTGGCACCAAACACCAACGTAGCCAAGTCTCACCAAAAAATTTGATATCATGGAAACCAACGAAAATAAAATTTTCTTACACCAAGATTTTTAGGGTAGTCATTTGGTGATATAAAGAGTGCATTCCAACCATTAAATCTTAAAAACCAAGACTTTGAAAATTTCCCAAATCTTGGCACCATCCACCAACTTAGTCGAGTTTCACCAACAAGTTTGGCTAGCTTGAAAACCAACCAAAATGAAAAATTTCTTAAATGAGATTTTTATAGGAGACATTTGTTGATATATAGAGTGCATTCCAACAAGGACATCTAAAAAACAAAGACTCTGAAAATTTCCCAAAGTTGGCACCAAACACCAACTTAGCCAAGTCTCACCACAAAATTTGGCTAGCTTGAAAACCAACCAAAATGGAAAATTTCTTGCACCAAGATTTTTACGGTAGTTATTTTGTAATAATAAGAGTGCATTCCAACCTTATAATCTCAAAAACAAAGACTTTGAAATTTTCCCAAATCTTGGCTAGCTTGAAAACCAACGAAAATGAATAATTTCATGCACCGAGATTTTTAGTGTAGTCATTTGGTGATATAAAGAGTGCATTCCAACCATTAAATCTAATAAACCAAGATTTTGAAAATTTCACAAATCTTGGCAACAACCACCAACTTAATCGAGTCTCACCATCAAACTTGCCCAGCTTGAAAACCAACAAAAATGAAAAATTTCTTGCATCAAGATTTTTACAGTAGTCGTCCAGCTTGAAAACCAACAAAATTGAATTATTTCTTGCAGGAGAATATTACAGTACCCATTGGGGTTATAAATAGTGCATTCCAACCATTAAATCTCAAAATCCAAGACTTGGAAAATTTCCCAAATCTTGGCACCAACCACCAACTTTGTCGAGTCTCACCACCAAACTTGGCTATCTTGAAAACTAATCAAAATGAAATATTTCTTGCATGAGATTTTTATAGTACCCATTTGGTGATATCAAGAGCGCATTCCAACAATCAAATCTCAATAAAAAAAGACTCTGAAAATTTTACAAATCTTAACACCAAGGACAAACATAGCCCACTATCCCCACCTAACTTAGATTGCTTGAAAAGCAACGAAAATGAAAATTTTCTTGCATCAAGATTTTTATAGTAGTCGGCTACTTGAAAACGAACATAATTGAAAAATTTATTGCACGAGATTATTCTAGTAGCCATTTGGGGTTATAAACAGTGCATTCCAACCATATAATCTCAAAAACAAAGACTTTGACAATTTCCCAAATCTTGGCACCAACCACCAACTTAGTCGAGTTTCACCACCAAACTTGGCTATCTTTAAATCCAACCAAAATGAAAAATTTCTTGCATGAGATTTTTAAAGTAGCCATTTGGTGATATAAAAAGTGCATTCCAAAATTCAAATCTCAAAAACAAAGACTTTTAAAATTTTACAAATCTTGACACCAAGGACAAACTTAGCCCACTATCACCTCCTAACTTAGCTAGCTTGAAAACCAACGAAAGTGAAAATTTTCTTGCATCAAGATTTTTACAGTAGTCAGCTAGCTTCAAAACTAACCAAATTGAAAAATTTCTTGCACGAGATTATTATAGTAGCCATTTGGGGTTATAAACAATGCATTCCAACCATATAATCTCAAAAACCAAGACCTTGAAAATTTCCCAAATCTTGGTACCAAACACCAAATTAGCCAAGTCTCACCACATAATTTGGCTAGCTTGAAAACCAACAAAAATTGAAGGTTTCTTGCACCAAGAGTTTTGCGATAGTAATTTGGTGATATAAAGAGTGTATTCCAACCATTAAATCTCAAAAACCAAGAGTTTGAAAATTTCCCAAATCTTGGAACCAACCACCAATTTAGCCAATTCTCACCCCAAAATTTGGCTACCTTGAAAACCAACCAAAATGAATAACTTCATGCACCATGATTTTTAGGGTAGTCATTCGGTGATATAAAAAGTGCATTCCAACCATTAAATCTCAAAAACCAAGACTTTGAAAATTTCCCAAATCTTAACACCAACGACACACTTAGCCCACTATCCCCACCTAACTTAGCTAGCTTGAAAAGCAACGAAAATGAAAATTTTGTTGCATCAAGTTTTTACAGTAGTCGGCTAGCTTTAAAACCAACCAAATTGAAAAATTTCTTGCACAAGATTATTATAGTAGCAATTTGGGGTTATAAACAATGCATTCCAACCATATAATCTCAAAAACCAAGATTTTGAAAATTTCCGAAATCTTGGCACCAAACACCAACTAAGCCAAGTCTCACCACAAAATTTGGCTACCTTGAAAACCAACAAAAATGGAAAATTTCTTGCACCAAGATTTTTGCGATAGTAATTTGGGGATATAAAGAGTGTATTCCAGCCATTAAATCTCAATAACCAAGAGTTTTAAAATTTCCCAAATCTTGGAACCAACCACCAACTTAGCCAAGTCTCACCACAAAATTTGGCTACCTTGAAAACAAACCAAAATGAATAAGTTCATGCACCAAGATTTTTAGGGTAGTCATTCGGTGATATAAAGAGTGCATTCCAATCATTAAATCTCAAAAACAAGACTTTGATAATTACCCAAATCTTGGCAACAACCACCAACTTTGTCGAGTCTCACCACCAAACTTGGCCAGCTGGAAAACGAACCAAAATGAAAAATTTAGTGCATGATATTTTTATAGTAGCCAGTTGGTGATATAAAGAGTTCATTCCAACCATATAATCTCAAAAACCAAGACTTTGAAAATTTCCCAAAGTTGGCACCAAACACCAACTTAGCCAAGTCTCACCACAAAATTTGGCTAGCTTGAAAACCAGCCAAAATGGAAAATTTCTTGCACCAAGATTTTTACGGTAGTTATTTTGTAATATAAAGAGTGCATTCCAACCTTATAATCTCAAAAACAAAGACTTTGCAATTTTCCCAAATCTTGGCACCAAACATCAACTTAGCCAAATCTCACCACAAAATTTGGCTAGCTTGAAAACCAACGAAAATGAATAATTTCATGCACCGAGATTTTTAGGGTAGTCATTTGGTGATATAAAGAGTGCATTCCAACCATTAAATCTAAAAAACCAAGACTTTGAAAATTTCACAAATCTTGGCAACAACCACCAACTTAATCGAGTCTCACCACCAAACTTGCCCAGCTTGAAAACCAACAAAAATGAAAAATTTCTTGCATCAAGATTTTTACAGTAGTCGGCTAGCTTGAAAACAAACAAAATTGAATTATTTCTTGCACGAGAATATTACAGTACCCATTGGGGTTATAAATAGTGCATTCCAACCATTAAATCTCAAAATCCAAGACTTGGAAAATTTCCCAAATCTTGGCACCAACCACCAACTTTGTCGAGTCTCACCACCAAACTTGGCTATCTTGAAAACCAATCAAAATGAAATATTTCTTGCATGAGATTTTTATAGTACCCATTTGGTGATATCAAGAGCGCATTCCAACAATCAAATCTCAATAAAAAAAGACTCTGAAAATTTTACAAATCTTAACACCAAGGACAAACTTAGCCCACTATCCCCACCTATCTTAGCTTGCTTGAAAAGCAACGAAAATGAAAATTTTCTTGCATCAAGATTTTTATAGTAGTCGGCTAGCTTGAAAACGAACATAATTGAAAAATTTCTTGCACGAGATTATTATAGTAGCCATTTGGGGTTATAAAGAGTGCATTCCAACCATATAATCTCAAAAACAAAGACTTTGACAATTTCCCAAATCTTGGCACCAACCACCAACTTAGTCGAGTTTCACCACCAAACTTGGCTATCTTTAAAACCAACCAAAATGAAAAATTTCTTGCATGAGATTTTTATAGTACCCATTTGGTGATATAAAAAGTGGATTCCAACATTCAAATCTATAAAACAAAGACTTTTAAAATTTTACAAATTTTGACACCAAGGACAAACTTAGCCCACTATCACCACCTAACTTAGCAAGCTTGAAAACCAACGAAAGTGAATATTTTCTTGCATCAAGATTTTTACAGTAGTCGGCTAGCTTGAAAACCAACCAAATTGAAAAATTTCTTGCACGAGATTATTATAGTAACCATTTGGGGTTATCAACAGTGCATTCCAACCATATAATCTCAAAAACCAAGATTTTGAAAATTTCCCAAATCTTGGCACCAAACCCCAACTTAGCCAAGTCTCACCACAAAATATGGCTAGCTTGAAAACCAACAAAAATGAATAATTTCATACACCAAGATTTTTAAGGTAGTCATTTGGTGATATAAAGACTCCATTCCAACCATTAAATCTAAAAAACAAAGATTTTGAAAATTTCCCAAATCTTGGCACCAAACACCAACTTAACCAAGTCTCACCACAAAATTTGGCTAGCTTGAAAACCAACCAAAATGGAAAATTTCTTGCACCAACATTTTTGCGATAGTAATTTTGTGACATAAAGAGTGTATTTCAACAATTAAATCTCAATAACCAAGAGTTTGAAAATTTCCCAAATCTTGGAACCAACCACCAACTTAGCCAAGTCTCACCACAAAATTTGGCTACCTTGAAAACAAATCAAAATGAATAAGTTCATGCACCAAGAATTTTAGGGTAGTCATTCGGTGATATAAAGAGTGCATTCCAACCATTAAATCTCAAAAACCAAGACTTTGATAATTTCCCAAATCTTGGCAACAACCACCAACTTTGTCAAGTCTCACCACCAAACTTCGCCAGTTGGAAAACGAACCAAAATGAAAAATTTAGTGCATCAGATTTTTATAGTAGCCAATTTGTGATATAAAGAGTGCATTCCAACCATATAATCTCAAAAACCAAGACTTTGAAAATTTCCCAAAGTTGGCACCAAACACCAACTTAGCCAAGTCTCACCACAAAATTTGGCTAGCTTGAAAACCAACCAAAATGGAAAATTTCTTGCACCAAAATTTTTACAGTAGTCATTTGGGGATATAAAGAGTGCATTCCAAGCATATTATCTAAAAAACAAGGACTTTGAAAATTTTCAAAATCTTGGGACCAAACCCCAACTTAGCCAAGTCTCACCAAAAAATTTGATATCATGGAAACCAACGAAAATGAAAAATTTCTTACACCAAGATTTTTAGGGTAGTCATTTGGCTATATAAAGAGTGCATTCCAACCTTTAAATCTCAAAAACCAACACTTTGAAAATTTCCCAAATCTTGGCTCCAACCACCAACTTAGTCGAGTTTCGCCAACAAGCTTGGCTAGCTTCAAAACCAACCAAAATGAAAAATTTCTTAAATGAGATTTTTATAGGAGCCATTTGTTGATATACAGAGTGCATTCCAACAATGAAATCTAAAAAACAAAGACTCTGAAAATTTCCCAAAGTTGGCACCGAACACCAACTTAGCCAAGTCTCACCACAAAATTTGGCTAGCTTGAAAACCAACCAAAATGGAAAATTTCTTGCACCAAGATTTTTACGGTAGTTATTTTGTAATATAAAGAGTGCATTCCAACCTTATAATCACAAAAACAAAGACTTTGAAATTTTCCCAAATCTTGGCACCAAACACCAACTTAGCCAAATCTCACCACAAAATTTGGCTAGCTTGAAAACCAACGAAAATGCATAATTTCATGCACCGAGATTTTTAGGGTAGTCATTTGGTGATATAAAGAGTGCATTCCAACCATTAAATCTAAAAAACCAAGATTTTGAAAATTTCACAAATATTGGCAACAACCACCAACTTAATCGAGTCTCACCACCAAACTTGCCCAGCTTGAAAACCAACAAAAATTAAAAATTTCTTGCATCAAGATTTTTACAATAGTCGGCTACCTTGAAAACCAACAAAATTGAATTATTTCTTGCACGAGAATATTACAGTACCCATTGGGGTTATAATAGTGCATTCCAACCATTAAATCTCAAAATGCAAGACTTGGAAAATATCTGAAATCTTGGCACCAACCACCAACTTTGTCGAGTCTCACCACCAAACTTGGCTATCTTGAAAACCAATCAAAATGAAATATTTCTTGCATGAGATTTTTATAGTACCCATTTGGTGATATAAAGAGCGCATTCCAACAATCAAATCTAAAAAAAAAAGACTCTGAAAATTTTACAAATCTTGACACCAAGGACAAACTTAGCCCACTATCACCACCTAACTTAGCTAGCTTGAAAACCAACGAAAATGAAAATTTTCTTGCATCAAGATTTTTACAGTAGTCGGCTAGTTTGAAAACCAACAAAATTGAAACATTTCTTGCACAAGATTATTATAGTAGCCATTTGGGGTTATAAACAGTGCATTCCAACCATATAATCTAAAAAACCAAGACTTTGAAAATTTCCCAAATCTTGGCACCAAACAACAACTTCGCCAAGTCTCACTACAAAATTTGGCTACCTTGAAAACCAACCAAAATGGAAAATTTCATGCACCAAGATTTTTATAGTAGTCATTTGATGATATAAAGAGTGTATTCCAACCATTAAATCTCAAAAACCAAGAGTTGAAAATTTCCCAAATCTTGGAACCAACCACCAACTTAGCCAAGTCTCACCACAAAATTTGGCTAGCTTGGAAACCAACCAAAATGAATAAGTTAATGCACCAAGATTTTTACGGTAGTCATTTGGTGATATAAAGAGTGTATTCCAACCATTAAATCTCAAAAACAAAGAGTGTGAAAATTTCAAAAATCTTGGAACCAACCACCAACTTAACCAAGTCTCACCACAAAATTTGGCTACCTTGAAAACCAACCAAAATGAATAAGTTAATGCACGAAGATTTTTAGGGTAGTCATTTGGTGATATAAACAGTGCATTCCAACCATATAATCTCAAAAAACAAGACTTTGAAAATTTCCCAAATCTTGGCACCAAACACCAAATTAGCCAAGTCTCACCACAAAATTTGTCTAGCTTGAAAACCAACCAAAATGGAAAATTGCATGCACCAAGATTTTTACGGTAGTCATTTGGTGATAAAAAGAGTGCATTCCAACAATCAAATCTTAAAAACCAAGACTCTCAAAATTTCACAAATCTTGGCACTAAGGAAAAACTTAGCCAAGACTCACCACCTAATTTAGCTAGCTTGAAAACAAACGAAAATGGAAAATTTCTTGCACCCAAATTTTTACCGTAGTCATTTGGGGATATAAAGAGTGCATTCCAACCATATAATCTAAAAAACAAGGAATTTGAAAATTTTCCAAATCTTGGCACCAAACACCAACTTAGCCAAGTCTCACCATAAAATTTGGTAGCATGGAAACCAACGAAAATGAAAAATTCTTATACGAAGATTTTTAGGGTAGTCATTTGGTGATATAAAAGGTGCATTCCAACCATTAAATCTAAAAAACAAAGACTTTCAAAATATCCCAAATCTTGGCACCAACCACCAACTTAGTCGAGTTTCACTAACAAGCTTGGCTAGCATGAAAACCAACCAAAATGAAAAATTTCTTTAATGAGATTTTTATTGTACCCATTTGGTGATATAAAGAGCGCATTCCAAAAATCAAATTTCAAAAACAAAGACTTTGAAACTTTTACAAATCTTAACACCAAAGACAAACTTAGCCCACTATCCCAACCTAACTTAGCTAGCTTGAAAACCAACGAAAATGAAAATTTTCTTGCATCAAGATTTTTATAGTAGTCGGCTAGCTTGAAAACCAACCAAATTGAAAAATTTCTTGCACGAGATTATTATAGTAGCCATTTAGGGTTATAAACAGTGCATTCCAACCATATAATCTCAAAAAGCAAGACTTTGAAAATTTCCCAAATCTTGGCACCAAACACCAACTTAGCCAAGTCTCCCCACAAAATTTGGCTACCTTGAAAACCAACCAAAATGGAAAATTTCATGCACCAAGATTTTTATAGTAGTCATTTGATGATATAAAGAGTGTATTCCAACCATTAAATCTCAAAAACCAAGAGTTGAAAATTTCCCAAATCTTGGAACCAACCACCAACTTAGCCAAGTCTCACCACAAAATTTGGCTAGCTTGGAAACCAACCAAAATGAATAAGTTACTGCACCAAGATTTTTAGGGTAGTCATTTGGTGATATAAAAAGTGCATTCGAACCATTAAATCTAAAAAACAAAGACTTTCAAAATTTCCCAAATCTTGGCACCAACCACCAACTTAGTCGAGTTTCACTAACAAGCTTGGCTAGCATGAAAACCAACCAAAATGAAAAATTTCTTAAATGAGATTTTTATTGTACCCATTTGGTGATATAAAGAGCGCATTCCAAAAATCAAATTTCAAAAACAAAGACTCTGAAAATTTTACAAATCTTAACACCAAAGACAAACTTAGCCCACTATCCCAACCTAACTTAGCTAGCTTGAAAAGCAACGAAAATGAAAATTTTCTTGCATCAAGATTTTTACAGTAGTCGGCTAGCTTGAAAACCAACCAAATTGAAAAATTTCTTGCACGAGATTATTATAGTAGCCATTTGGGGTTATAAACAGTGCATTCCAACCATATAATCTCAAAAACGAAGACTTTGAAAATTTCCCAAATCTTGGCCCAAACACAACCTTAGCCAAGTCTCACCACAAAATTTGCCTAGCTTGAAAACCAACCAAAATAGAAAATTTCAAGCACCAAGATTTTTACGGTAGTCATTTGGTGATATAAAGAGTGCATTCCAACAATCAAATCTTAAAAACCAAGACTCTCAAAATTTTAAAAATCTTCGCACTAAGGACAAACTTTGCGAAGACTCATCACCTAATTTAGCTAGCTTGAAAACCAACGAAAATGAAAAATTTCTTGCACCAATATTTTTACAGTACTCATTTGGGAATATAAAGAGTGCATTCCAACCATATAATCTCAATAACCAAGACTTTGAACATTTCCCAAATATTGGCATCAAAAACAAACTTAGCCAAGTCTCACCACAAAATTTGCTAGCTTGGAAACCAACAAAAATGGAAAAATTTCTTGCACCAAGATTTTTAGGGTAGTCATTTTGTAATATAAAGAGTGCATTCCAAAAATCTAATCTCAAAACCCAAGACTCTGAAAATTTTACAAATCTTGACACCAAGGGCAAACTTAGCCAAGTATTACCACCTAACTTAGCTAGCTTTAAAACAACCGAAAATGAAAAAAATTTTGTATCAAGATTTTTACAGTAGTTGGCTAGCTTTAAAACCAACCAAATTGAAAAATTTCTTGGACGAGAATTTTATGGTAGCCATTTGGGGATATAAACAGTGCATTTCAACCATATAATCTGAAAAACAAAGAATTTGAAAATTTCCCAAAGTTGGCACCAAACACAAACTTAGCCAAGTCTCACCACAAAATTTAGCTAGCTTGAACACCAACTAAAATGGAAAATTTCCCAAAGTTGGCACCAAACACAAACATAGCCAAGTCTCACCACAAAATTTGGCTAGCTTGAAAACCAACTAAAATGGAAAATTTCTTGCAGCAAGATTTTTACGGTAGTCATTTGGTGATATAAAGAGTGCATTCCAACCTTATAATCTCAAAAACAAAGACTTTGAAAATTTCCCAAATCTTGGCACCAAACACCAACTTAGCCAAGTCTCACCACAAAATTTGGATAGCTTGAAAACCAACCAGAATGAAGAATTTCATGCACAAAGATTTTTAGCGTACTAATTTGGTGATATAAAGAATGCATTCCAACAATCAAATCTCAAAAACCAAGACTCTGAAAATTTTACAAATCTTGAGACCAAGGACAAACTTAGCCAAGTATCACCAACTAACTTAGCTAGCTTTAAAACAACCGAAAATGAAAAATTTCTTGCATCAAGATTTTTACAGTAGTCGGCTAGCTTTAAAACAAAGCAAATTCAAATTTCTCTTGCACGAGCTTTTTATAGTAGGCATTCGGGGATATAAATAGTGCATTTCAACCATATAATCTCAAAAACCAAGACTTTCAAAATTTCCCAAATTTGGGACCAAACACAAACTTAGCCAAGTGTCACCAGAAAATTTGGCTTGCTTGAAAACAAACCAAAATGGAAAATTTCTTGCACCAAGATTTTTACAGTAGTTATTTGGTGATATAAAGAGTGCATTCCAACCTTATAATCTCAAAAACAAAGACTTTGAAAATTTCTCAAATCTTGGCACCAAACACCAACTTAGCCTAGTCTCACCAAAAAATTTGGCTAGTTTGAAAAACACCAAAAATGAATAATTTCATGCACCAAGATTTTTAGGGTAGTCATTTGGTGATAGAAAGAGTGCATTCCAACTATTAAATCTCAAAAACCAAAACTTTGAAAATTTCCCAAATATTGGCAATAACCACCAACTTAGTCGAGTCTCACCACAAAACTAGGGCAGCTTGAAAACCAACCAAAATGAAAAATTTATTGCATGAAATTTTTATAGTAGCCAGTTGGTGATATAAAGAGTGCATTCCAACAATCAAACTTAAAAACCAAGACTTGCAAAATTTTTCAAATCTTGGACAAAGGACAAACTTAGCCAAGACTCATTACGCAATTTAGCTAGCTTGAAAACAATCGAAAATGAGAAATTTCTTGCACCAAAATTTTTACAGTAGTCATTTGGGGATATAAAGAGTGCATTCCAACCATATAATCTCAAAAACCAAGACATTGAAAATTTCCTAAATCTTGGCACCAAACACCAACTTAGCCAAGTCTCACCACAAAATTTGCTAGCTTTGAAACCAACCAAAATGAAAAATTTCTTACACCAAGATTTTTAGGGTAGTCATTTGGGTATATAAAGAGTGCATTCCAACAATTAAATCTCAAAAACCAAAACTTTCAAAATTTCCCAAATCTTGGCACCAACCACCAACTTAGTCGAGTTTCACCAACAAGCTTGGCTAACTTGAAAACCAACCAAAATGAAAAATTTCTGGCATGAGATTTTTATAGTAGTCATTTGGTGATATAAAGAGTGCATTCCAACAATCAAATCTCAAAAACCGAGACTCTGAAAATTTTACAAATCTTGACACCAAGGACAAACTTAGCCAAGTATTACCACCTAACTTAGCTAACTTGAAAACCAACGAAAATGTAAAATTTCTTGCATCAAAATTTTTAATGTAGTCAGCTATCTTGAAAACAAACCAAATTGAAAAATTTCTTGCACAAGATTTTTATAGTAGCCTTTTGGCGATATAAACAATGCATTTCAACCATATAATCTCAAAAACCAAGAGTTTGAAAATTTCCCAAATCTTGGCACCAACCACCAACTTAGTCGAGTCTCACCAACAAACTTGGCCAGCTTGAAAACCAACCAAAATGAAGAATTTATTGCATGATATTTTTATAGTAGCCAGTAGGTGATATAAAGAGTGCATTCCAACAATCAAATCTTAAAAACCAAGACTCTCAAAATTTCACAAATCTTGGACTAAGGATAAACTTAGCCAAGACTCACCACCTAATTTAGCTAGCTTGAAAACCAACGAAAATGAGAAATTTCTTGCACCAAAATTTTTACAGTAGTCGGCTAGCTTGAAAACCAACCAAATTTAAAAATTTCTTGCACAAGATTGTTATAGTAGCCATTTGGGGATATAAACAGTGCATTTCAACCATATAATGTCAAAAACCAAGACTTTGAAAATTTCCCAAAGGTGGCACCAAACACCAACTTAGCCAAGTCTCACCACAAAATTTGGCTAGCTTGAAAACCAACAAAAATGGAAAATTTCTTGCACCAAGATTTTTACGGTAGTCATTTGGTGATATAAAGAGTGCATTCCAACCTTATAATCTCAAAAACAAAGACTTTGAAAATTTCCCAAATCTTGGCAACAACAACCAACTTAGTCGAGTCTCACCACCAAACTTGGCCAGCGTGAAAACCAACCAAAATGAAAAATTTATTGCATTAGATTTTTATAGTAGCCAGTTGGTGATATAAAGAGTGCATTCCAACAATCAAATCTTAAAAACAAATACTCTCAAATTTTCACATATCTTGGTACTAAGGACAAACTTTGCAAGGACTCACCACCTAATTTAGCTACCTTGAAAACGACGAAAATGAAAAATTTCTTGCACCAAAATTTTTACAGTAGTCATTTGGGGATATAAAGAGTGCATTCAAACCATATAATCTCAAAAACCAAGACTTTGAAATTTTCCCAAATATTGGCAGCAACCACCAGCTTAGTCGAGTTTCACCAATAAGCTTGGCTAGCGTGGAAACCAACCAAAATGAAAAATTTCTTGCATGAGATTTTTATAGTACTCATTTGGTGTTATAAAGAGTGCATTCCAACAATCAAATCTCAAAAACCAAGACTCTGAAAATTTTACAAATCGTGACACCAAGGACAAATTTAGCCAAGTATCACCACCTAACTTAGATAGCTTGAAAACCAACGAAAATGAAAAATTTCTTGCATCAAGATCTTTACAGTAGTCGGCTAGCTTGAAAACCAACCAAATTGAAATATTTCTTGCACGAGATTTTTATAGTAGCCATTTAGGGATATAAACAGTGCATTCTAACCATATAATCTCAAAAATCAAGACTTTGAAAATTTCCCAAAGCTTGGCATCAATCAGCAACTTAGCCAAGTCTCACCAAAAAATTTGGCTAGCTTGAAAACGAACCAAAATGGAAAATTTCTTGCACAAAGATATTTACGGTAGTCATTTGGTGATATAAAGAGTGCATTTCAACCTTATAATCTCAAAAACAAAGACTTTGAAAATTTCCCAAATCTTGGCACCAAACACCAACTTAGCCAAGTCTCACACAAAAATTTGGCTAGCATGAAAACCACCAAAAAGGAATAATTTCATGCATCCAGATTTTTAGGGTAGTCATTTGGTCATATAAAGAGTGCATTCCAACCATTAAATCTCAAAAACAAAGACATTGAAAATTTTCCAAATCTTGGCAACAACCACCAACTTAGTCGAGTCTCACCACCAAACTTGGCCAGCTTGGAAACCAACAAAAATGAAAAATTTATTGCATGATATGTTTATAGTAGCCAGTTGGTGATATAAAGAGTGCATTCCAACCATTAAATATCAAAAACAAAGACTTTGAAAATTTCCCAAATCTTGGCACCAACCATCAACTTAGTCGACTTTCACCAACAAGCTTGGCTAGCTTGAAAACCAACCAAAATGAAAAATTTCTTGGATGAGATTTTTATAGTAATCATTTGGTGATATAAAGACTACATTCCAACAATCAAATCTAAAAAGCCAAGACTGTGAAAATTTTACAAATCTTGACACCAAGGACAAATTTAGCCAAGTATCACCACCAAACTTGGCCAGCTTCAAAACCAACCAAAATGAAAATATTATTGCATGATATGTTTATAGTAACCAGTTGGTGATATAAAGAGTGCAATCCAACAATCAAATCTTAAAAACCAAGACTCTCAAATTTTCACATATCTCTGTACTCAAGACAAACTTAGCCAAGACTTTGAAAATATCCCAAAGTTGGCACCAATCACAAACTTAGCCAAGTCACGCCAGAAAATTTGGCTAGCTTGAAAACCAACCAAATTGAAAAATTTCTTGCACCAAAATTTTTACGGTAGTCATATACAGAGTGCATTCCAACCTTATAATCTCAAAAACAAAAACTTTGAAAATATCCCAAATCTTGGCAACAACCACGAACTTAGTCGAGTCTCACCACCAAACTTGGCCAGCTTGAAAACCAACCAAAATGAATAATTTCTTTGATTAGATTTTTATAGTAGTCATTTTGTGATATAAAGAGGGCATTCCAACAATCAAATCGCAAAAAGCAAGACTCTGAAAATTTTACAAATCTTGAGACCAAGGACAAACTTAGCCAAGTATCACCACCTAACATAGCTAGCTTTAAAACAACCGAAAATGAACAATTTCTTGCATCAAGATTTTTACAGTAGTCGGCTAGCTTTAAAACTAATCAAATGGAAAAATTTCTTGCACGAGATTTTTATAGTAGCCATTTGGGGATATAAACAGTGAATTTCAACAATATAATCTCAAAAACAAAGACTTTGAAAATTTCCCAAAGTTGGCACCATACACAAACTTAGCCAAGTCTCACCACAAAATTTGGCTAGCTTAAAAACGAACCAAAATGGAAAATTTCTTGCACCAAGATTTTTACGGTAGTCATCTGGTGATATATAGAGTGCATTTTACCCTTATAATCTCAAAAACAAAGACTTTGAAAATTTACCAAATCTTGGCAACAACCACCAACTTAGTCGAGTCTCACCACCAAACTTGGCCAGCATGAAAACCAAGGAAAATGAATAATTTCTTGCATTAGATTTTTATAGTAGTCATTTGGTGATATAAAGAGTGCATTCCAACAATAAAATCTAAAAAAGCTAGACTCTGAAAATTTTACAAATCTTGAGACCAAGGACAAACTTAGCCAAGTATCACCACCTAACGTAGCTAGATTTAAAAAAACCGAAAATGAAAAATTTCTTGCATCAAGATTTTTACAGTAGTCGGCTAGCTTTAAAACTAAGCAAATTGAAAAATTTCTTGCAGGAGATTTTTATAGTAGCCATTTGGGGATATAAACAGTGAATTTCAACCATATAATCTCAAAACAAAGACTTTGAAAATTCCCAAAGTTGGCACCATACACAAACCTAGCCAAGTCTCACCACAAAATTTGGCTAGCTTAAAATCCAACCAAAATGGAAAATTTCTTGCACCAAGATTTTTACGGTAGTCATTTGGTGATATATAGAGTGCATATCAACCTTATAATCCAAAAAACAAAGACTTTGAAAATTTCCCAAATCTTGGCACCAAACACCAACTTAGCCAAGTCTCACAAAAAAATTTGGCTAGCTTGAAAACCACAAAAAATGAATAATTTCATGCATCAAGATTTTTAGGGTAGTCATTTGGTCATATAAAGAGTGCATTCCAACCATTAAATCTCAAAAACCAAGACATTGAAAATTTCCCAGATCTTGGCAACAACCACCAACTTAGTCGAGTCTCACCACCAAACTTGGCCAGCTTGAAAACCAACCAAAATGAATAATTTCTTGCATTAGATTTTTATAGTAGTCATTTGGTGATATAAAGAGTGCATTCCAACCTGATAATCTCAAAAACAAATACTTTGAAAATTTCCCAAATCTTGGCAACAACCACCAACTTTGTCGAGTCTCACCACCAAACTTGGCCAACTTGAAAACCAACCAAAATGAATAATTTCTTGCATTAGATTTTTGTAGTAGTCATTTGGTGATATAAAGACTGCATTCCAACCTGATAATCTCAAAAACAAAGACTTTGAAAATTTCCCAAATCTTGGCACCAAACACCAACTTAGCCAAGTCTCACAAAAATATTTGGCTAGCTTGAAAACCACCAAAAATGAATAAATTCATGCATCAACATTTTTAGGGTAGTCATTTGGTCATATAAAGAGTGCATTCCAACCATTAAATCTCAAAAACTAAGACATTGAAAATTACCCAAATCATGGCAACAACCACCAACTTAGTCGAGTCTCACCACCAAACTTGGCCAGCTTGAAAACCAACCAAAATGAAAAATTTATTGCATGATATGTTTATAGTATCCAGTTGGTGATATAAAGAGTGCAATCCAACAATCAAATCTTAAAAGCCAAGACGCTCAAATTTTCACATATCTCTGTACTAAGGACAAACTTAGCCAAGAATTTGAAAATATCCCAAAGTTGGCACCAAACACAAACTTAGCCAAGTCTCGCCAGAAAAATTGGCTAGCTTGAAAACCAACCAAATTGAAAAATTTCTTGCACCAAGATTTTTACGGTAGTCATTTGGTGATATACAGAGTGCATTCCAACCTTATAATCTCAAAAACAAAGACTTTGAAAATTTCCCAAATCTTGGCAACAACCACCAACTTAGTCGAGTCTCACCACCAAACTTGACCAGCTTGAAAACCAACCAAAATGAATAATTTCTTGCATTAGATTTTTAAAGTAGTCATTTCGTGATATAAAGAGTGCATTCCAACAATCAAATCTCAAAAAGCAAGACTCTGAAAATTTTACAAATCTTGACACCAAGGACAAAATTTGCCAAGTATCACCACCTAACGTAGCTAGCTTTAAAACAACCGAAAATGAAAAATTTCTTGCATCAAGATTTTTACAGTTGTCGGCTAGCTTTAAAACTAAGCAAATTGAAAAATTTCTTGCAGGAGATTTTTATAGTAGCCATTTGGGGATATAAAAAGTGAATTTCAACCATATAATCTCAAAAACAAAGACATTGAAAATATCCCAAAGTTGGCACCAAACACAAACTTAGCCAAGTCTCACCAGAAAATTTGGCTAGCTTGAAAACCAACCAAATTGAAAAATTTCTTGCTCCAAGATTTTTACGGTAGTCATTTGGTGATATAAAGAGTGCATTCCAACCTTATAATCTCAAAAACAAAGACTTTGAAAATTTCCCAAATCTTGGCACCAAACACCAACTTAGCAAAATCTCACAAAAAAATTTGGATATCTTGAAAACCACCAAAAATGAATAATTTCATGCATCAAGATTTTTAGGGTAGTCATTTGGTCATATAAAGAGTGCATTCCAACCATTAGATCTCAAAAACCAAGACATTGAAAATTACCCAAATCTTGGCAACAACCACCAACTTAGTCGAGTCTCACCACCAAACTTGGCCAGCTTGAAAACCAACCAAAATGAAAAATTCATTGCATGATATGTTTATAGTAGCCAGTTGGTGATATAAAGAGTGCAATCCAATAACCAAATCTTAAAAACAAAGACTCTCAAATTTTCACATATCTCTGTACTAAGGACAAACTTAGCCAAGACTTTGAAAATATCCCAAAGTTGGCACCAAACACAAACTTAGCCAAGTCTCACCAGAAAAATTGGCTAGCTTGAAAACCAACCAAATTGAAAAATTTCTTGCACCAAGATTTTTACGGTAGTCATTTGGTGATATACAGAGTGCATTCCAACCTTATAATCTCAAAAACAAAGACTTTGAAAATTTCCCAAATCTTGGCAACAACCACCAACTTAGTCGAGTATCACCACCAAACTTGACCAGCTTGAAAACCAACCAAAATGAATAATTTCTTGCATTAGATTTTTATAGTAGTCATTTCGTGATATAAAGAGTGCATTCCAACAATCAAATCTCAAAAAGCAAGACTCTGAAAATTTTACAAATCTTGCGACCAAGGACAAACTTAGCCAAGTATCACCACCTAACGTAGCTAGCTTTAAAACAACCGAAAATGAAAAAGTTCTTGCATCAAGATTTTTACAGTAGTCGGCTAGCTTTAAAACTAAGCAAATTGAAAAATTTCTTGCACGAGATTTTTATAGTAGCCATTTGGGGATATAAAAAGTGAATTTCAACCATATAATCTCAAAAACAAAGACTTTGAAAATTTCCCAAAGTTGGCACCATACACAAACCTAGCCAAGTCTCACCACAAAATTTGGCTAGCTTAAAAACCAACCAAAATGGAAAATTTCTTGCACCAAGATTTTTACGGTAGTCATTTGGTGATATATAGAGTGCATTTCAACCTTATAATCTCAAAAACAAAGACTTTGAAAATTTCCCAAATCTTGGCAACAACCACCAACTTAGTCGAGGCTCACCACCAAACTTGGCCAGCTTGAAAACCAACCAAAATGAATAATTTCTTGCATTAGATTTTTATAGTAGTCATTTGGTGATATAAAGAGTGCATTCCAACAATCAAATCTCAAAAAGCTAGACTCTGAAAATTTTACAAATCTTGAGACCAAGGACAAACTTAGCCAAGTATCACCACCTAACGTAGCTAGCTTTAAAACAACCAAAAATGAAAAATTTCTTGCATCCAGATTTTTACAGTAGTCGACTAGCTTTAAAACTAAGCAAATTGAAAAATTTCTTGCACGAAATTTTTATATTAGCCATTATGGGATATAAACAGTGAATTTCACCCATATAATCTCCAAAACAGAGACTTTGAAAATTTCCTAATGTTGGCACCATACACAAACCTAGCCAAGTCTCGCCATAAAATTTGGCTAGCTTGAAAACCAACCAAATTGAAAAATTTCTTGCTCCAAGATTTTTACGGTAGTCATTTGGTGATATAAAGAGTGTATTCCAACCTTATAATCTCAACAACAAAGACTTTGAAAATTTCCCAAATCTTGGCACCAAACACCAACTTAGCCAAATCTCACAAAAAAATTTGGCTATCTTGAAAACAACCAAAAATGAATAATTTCATGCATCAAGATTTTTAGGGTAGTCATTTGGTCATATAAAGAGTGCATTCCAACCATTAAATCTCAAAAACCAAGACATTGAAAATTACCCAAATCTTGGCAACAACCACCAACTTAGTCGAGTCTCACCACCAAACTTGGCCAGCTTGAAAACCAACCAAAATGAAAAATTTATTGCATGATATGTTTATAGTAGCCAGGTGGTGATATAAAGAGTGCAATCCAACAATCAAATCTTAAAAACCAAGACTCTCAAATTTTGACATATCTTGGTACTAAGGACAAACTTAGCCAAGACTTTGAAAATATCCCAAAGTTGGCACCAAACACAAACTTAGCCAAGTCTCGCCAGAAAATTTGGCTAGCTTGAAAACCAACCAAATTGAAAAATTTCTTGCACCAAGATTTTTACGGTAGTCATTTGGTGATATATAGAGTGCATTTCAACCTTATAATCTCAAAAACAAAGACTTTGAAAATTTCCCAAATCTTGGCAACAACCACAAACTTAGTCAAGTCTCACAACCAAACTTGGCCACCTTGAAAACCAACCAAAATGAATAAAATCTTGCATTAGATTTTTATAGTAGTCATTTGGTGATATAAAGAGTGCATTCCAACAATCAAATCACAAAAAGCTAGACTCTGAAAATTTTACAAATCTTGAGACCAAGGACAAACTTAGCCAAGTATCACCACCTAACGTAGCTAGCTTTAAAACAACCGAAAATGAAAAATTTCTTGCATCAAGATTTTTACAGTAGTCGGCTAGCTTTAAAACTAAGCAAATTGAAAAATTTCTTGCACGAAATTTTTATAGTAGCCATTTGGGGATATAAACATTGAATGTCACCCATATAATCTTAAAAACAAAGACTTTGAAAATTTCCCAAAGTTGGCACCATACACAAACCTAACCAAGGCTTAGCACAAAATTTGGCTAGCTTAAAAACCAACCAAAATGGAAAATTTCTTGCACCAAGATTTTTACGGTAGTCATTTGGTGATATATAGAGTACATTTCAACCTTATAATCTAAAAAACAAAGACTTTGAAAATTTCCCAAATCTTGGCACCAAACACAAACTTTGCCAAGTCTCACAAGAAAATTTGGCTAGCTTGAAAACCACCAAAAATGAATAATTTCATGCATCAAGATTTTTAGGGTAGTCATTTGGTCATATAAAGAGTGCATTCCAACCATTAAATCTCAAAAACCAAGACATTGAAAATTTCCCAAATCTTGGCAACAACCACCAACTTAGTCGAGTCTCACCACCAAACTTAGGCAGCTTGAAAACCAACCAAAATGAAAAATTTATTGCATGATATGTTTATAGTAGCCAGGTGGTGATATAAAGAGTGCAATCCAACAATCAAATCTTAAAAACCAAGACTCTCAAATTTTGACATATCTTGGTACTAAGGACAAACTTAGCCAAGACTTTGAAAATATCCCAAAGTTGGCACCAAACACAAACTTAGCCAAGTCTCGCCAGAAAATTTGGCTAGCTTGAAAACCAACCAAATTGAAAAATTTCTTGCTCCAAGATTTTTACGGTAGTCATTTGCTGATAGAAAGAGTGCATTCCAACCTTATAATCTCAAAAACAAAGACTTTGAAAATTCCCCAAATCTTGGCACCAAACACCAACTTAGCCAAATCTCACAAAAAAATTTGGCTATCTTGAAAACCACAAAAAATGAATAATTTCATGCATCAAGATTTTTAGGGTAGTCATTTGGTCATATAAAGAGTGCATTCCAACCATTAAATCTCAAAAACCAAGACATTGAAAATTTCCCAAATCTTGGCAACAACCACCAACTTAGTCGAGTCTCACCACCAAACTTAGGCAGCTTGAAAACCAACCAAAATGAAAAATTTATTGCATGATATGTTTATAGTAGCCAGGTGGTGATATAAAGAGTGCAATCCAACAATCAAATCTTAAAAACCAAGACTCTCAAATTTTGACATATCTTGGTACTAAGGACAAACTTAGCCAAGACTTTGAAAATATCCCAAAGTTGGCACCAAACACAAACTTAGCCAAGTCTCGCCAGAAAATTTGGCTAGCTTGAAAACCAACCAAATTGAAAAATTTCTTGCTCCAAGATTTTTACGGTAGTCATTTGCTGATATAAAGAGTGCATTCCAACCTTATAATCTCAAAAACAAAGACTTTGAAAATTCCCCAAATCTTGGCACCAAACACCAAATTAGCCAAATCTCACAAAAAAATTTGGCTATCTTGAAAACCACAAAAAATGAATAATTTCATGCATCAAGATTTTTAGGGTAGTCATTTGGTCATATAAAGAGTGCATTCCAACCATTAAATCTCAAAAACCAAGACATTGAAAATTACCCAAATCTTGGCAACAACCACCAACTTAGTCGAGTCTCACCACCAAACTTGGCCAGCTTGAAAACCAACCAAAATGAAAAATTTATTGCATGATATGTTTATAGTAGCCAGTTGGTGATATAAAGAGTGCAATGCAACAATCAAATCTTAAAAACCAAGACTCTCAAATTTTCACATATCTCTGTACTAAGGACAAACTTAGCCAAGACTTTGAAAATATCCCAAAGTTGGCACCAAACACAAACTTAGCCAAGTTCGCCAAAAAAATTGGCTACCTTGAAAACCAACCAAATTGAAAAATTTCTTGCACCAAGATTTTTACGGTAGTCATTTGGTGATATACAGAGTGCATTCCAACCTTATAATCTCAAAAACAAAGACTTTGACAATTTCCCAAATCTTGGCAACAACCACCAACTTAGTCGAGTATCTCCACCAAACTTGACCAGCTTGAAAACCAACCAAAATGAATAATTTCTTGCATTAGATTTTTATAGTAGCCATTTGGTGATATAAAGAGTGCATTCCAACAATCAAATCTCAAAAAGCAAGACTCTGAAAATTTTACAAATCTTGCGACCAAGGACAAACTTAGCCAAGTATCACCACCTAACGTAGCTAGCTTTAAAACAACCGAAAATGAAAAATTTCTTGCATCAAGATTTTTACAGTAGTCGGCTAGCTTTAAAACTAAGCAAATTGAAAAATTTCTTGCAAGAGATTTTTATAGTAGCTATTTGGGGATATAAACAGTGAATTTCAACCATATAATCTCAAAAACAAAGACTTTGAAAATTTCCCAAAGTTCGCACCATACACAAACCTAGCCAAGTCTCACCAAAAAATTTGGCTAGCTTAAAAACCAACCCAAATGGAAAATTTCTTGCACCAAGATATTTACGGTAGTCATTTGGTGATATATAGAGTGCATTTCAACCTTATAATCTCAAAAACAAAGACTTTGAAAATTTCCCAAATCTTGGCACCAAACACCAACTTAGCCAAGTCTCACAAAAAAATTTGACTAGCTTGAAAACCACCAAAAATGAATAATTTCATGCATCAAGAATTTTAGGGTAGTCATTTAGTCATATAAAGAGTGCATTCCAACCATTAAATCTCAAAAACCAAGATTTTTACGGTAGTCATTTTGTGATATAAAGAGTGCATTCCAACCATATAATCTCAAAAACAAACACTTTGAAAATTTCCCAAATCTTGGCACCAAACACCAACTTAGCCAAGTCTCACCACAAAATTTGATAGCTTGGAAACCAACCAAAATGAAAAATTTCTTACACCAAGATTTTTAGGGTAGTCATTTGGTGATATAAAGAGTGCATTCGAACCATTAAATCTCAAAAACAAAGGCTTTGAAAATTTCCCAAAGCTTGGCACCAACCACCAACTTAGTCGAGTTTCACCAACAAGCTTGGCTAGCTTGAAAACAAACCAAATGAAAAATTTCTTGGATGAGATTTTTATAGTAGTCATTTGGTAATATAAAGACTGCATTCCAACAATCAAATCTTAAAAACCAAGACTCTCAAATTTTCACATATCTTGGTACGAAGGAAAAACATAGCCAAGACTCCCCACCTAATTTAGCTAGCATGAAAACCAACCAAAATGGAAAATTTCTTGCACCAAAATTTTTACAGTAGTCATTTGGGGATATAAAGAGTGAATTCCAACCATATTATGTAAAAAACAAGGACTTTGAAAATTTTCCAAATCTTGGGACCAAACCCCAACTTAGCCAAGTCTCACCAAAAAATTTGATATCATGGAAACCAACGAAAATGAAAAATTTCTTACACCAAGATTTTTAGGGTAGTCATTTGGTGATATAAAGAGTGCATTCCAACCATTAAATCTCAAAAACCAACACTTTGAAAATTTCCCAAATCTTGGCTCCAACCACCAACTTAGTCGAGTTTCACCAACAAGCTTGGCTAGCTTGAAAACCAACCAAAATGAAAAATTTCTTGGATGAGATTTTTATAGTAGTCATTTGGTAATATAAAGACTGCATTCCAACAATCAAATCTAAAAATCCAAGACTCTGAAAATTTTACAAATCTTGACACCAAGGACAAATTTAGCCAAGTATCACCACCTAACTTAGCTAGCTTGAAAACCAACGAAAATGAAAAATTTCTTGGATGAAGATCTTTACAGTAGTCGGCTAGCTTGAAAACCAACCAAATTGAAAAATTTCTTGCACGAGATTTTTTTTGTAGCCATTTGGGGATATAAACAGAGCTATCCAACCATATAATCTCAAAAACCAAGACTTTGAAAATTTCCCAAAGATTGGCACCAATCACAAACTTAGCCAAGTCTCACCAAAAAATTTGGCTAGCTTGAAAACCAACCAAAATGAAAAATTTCTTGCACCAAGATTTTTACGGTAGTCAGTTGGTGATATAAAGAGTGCATTCCAACCTTATAATCTCAAAAACAAAGATTTTGAAAATTTCCCAAAGCTTGGCAACAACCCCCAACTTAGTCGAGTCTCACCACCAAACTTGGCCAGCTTGAAAACCTACCAAAATGAAAAATTTATTGCATTAGATTTTTATAGTAGCCAGTTGGTGATATAAAGAGTTCATTCCAACAATCAAATCTTAAAAACCAAGACTCTCAAATTTTGACATATCTTGGGACTAAGGACAAACTGAGCCAAGACTCACCACCTAATTTAGCTAGCTTGAAAACCAATGAAAATGAATAATTTCTTGCACCAAAATTTTTACAGTAGTCATTTGGGGATATAAAGAGTGCATTCCAACCGTATAATCTCAAAAACCAAGACTTTTAAAATTTCCTAAATCTTGGCACCAAACACCAACTTAGCCAAGTCTCACCACAAAATTTGCTAGCTTGGAAACCAACCAAAATGAAAAATTTATGACACCAAGATTTTTAGGGTAGTCATTTTGTGTTATAAAGAGTGCATTCCAACCATTAAATCTCAAAAACCAAGACTTTGAAAATTTCCCAAATCTTGGCACCAACCACCAACTTAGTCGAGTTTCACCAACAAGCTTGGCTAGCTTGAAAACCCCCCAAAAAGAAAAATTTCTTGGATGAGATTTTTATAGTAGTAATTTGGTGATATAAAGACTGCATTCCGACAATCAAATTTAAAAAACGAAGACTCTGAAAATTTTACAAATCTTGAAACGAAGGACCAATTTAACCAAGTATCACCATCTAACTTAGCTAGCTTGAAAACCAACGAAAATGAAAATTTTCTTGCATCAAGATTTTTACAGTAGTCGGCTAGCTTGAAAACCAACCAAATTGAAAAATTTCTTGCACGAGATTTTTATAGTAGCCATTTGGGGATATAAATAGTGCATTCCAACCATATAATCTCAAAAACCAAGACTTTAAAAATTTCCCAAAGCTTGGCACCAATCACCAACTTAGCCAAGTCTCACCACAGAATTTGGCTAGCTTGAAAACCAACCAAAATGGAAAATTTTTTTCACCAAGATTTTTACAGTAGTCATTTGGAGATATAAAGAGTGCATTCCAACAATATAATCTCAAAAACAAAGACTTTGAAAATTTCCCAAATCTTGGTACCAAACACGAACTTAGCCAAGTCTCACAAAAAAAATTTGGCTAGCTTGAAAACCAACCAAAATGAAAAATTTCTTACACCAAGATTTTTAGGGTAGTCATTCGGTGATATAAAGAGTGCATTCTAACCATTAAATCTCAAAAACCAAGACTTTGAAAATTTCCCAAATCTTGGCACCAACCACCAACTTAGTCGAGTTTCACCAACAAGCTTGGCTAGCTTGAAAACCAACCAAAATGAAAAATTTCTTGGATGAGATTTTTATAGTAGTCATTTGGTGATATAAAGACTGCATTCCAACAATCAAATCTCAAAAACCAAGACTCTGAAAATTTTACAAATCTTGACACCAAGGACAAATTTAGCCAAGTATCACCACCTAACTTAGCTAGCTTGAAAACCAACGAAAATGAAAAATTTCTTACACCAAAATTTTTACAGTAGTCGGCTAGCTTGAAAACCAACAAAATTGAAAAGTTTATTACACCAAGATTTTTAGGTTAGTCATTTGGTGATATAAAGAGTCATTCCCACCGTTAAGTCTAAAAAACAAAGACTTTGAAAACTTACCAAATCTTGGCAACAACCACCAACTTAGTAGAGTCTCACAACCAAACTTGGCCAGCTTGAAAACAAACCAAAATGAAAAATTTATTGCACGAGATTTTTATAGTTACCGGTTGGTGATATAAAGAGTGCATTCCAACAATCAAATCTTAAAAACAAAGACTCTCAAAATTTCACAAATCTTGGCACTAAGGACAAACTTAGCCAAGACTCACCACCTAATTTAGCTAGATTGAAAAACAACGAAAATGAAAAATTTCTTGCACCAAAATTTTTACAGTAGTCATTTGGGGATATAAAGAGTGTATTCCAACCATATAATCTCAAAACACCAACTTAGCCAAGTCTCACCACAAAATTTGCTAGCTTGGAAACCAACCAATATAAATAATTTCTTACACCAGGATTTTTAGGGTAGTCATTTGGTGATATAAAGAGTGCATTCCCATCGTTAAATCGCAAAAAAAAAGACTTTGAAAATTTCCCAAATCTTGGCAACAAACACCAACTTAGTCGAGTCTCGCCATCAAACTTGACCAGCTTGAAATCCAACCAAAATGAAAACTTTATTGTACGAGATTTTTATGGTAGTCAGTTGGTGATATCAAGAGTGCATTCCAACTATAAAATCTTAAAAACCAAGACTCTCAAAATTTCACAAATCTTGGCACTAAGGACAAACTTAGCCAAGACTCAACCTAATTTAGCTATCTTGAAAACCAAAGAAAATGTAAACTTTCTTGCACCAAAAATTTTCAGTAGTCATTTGGGGATATAAAGAGTGCATTCTAACCTTATAATCTCAAAAATAAGGACTTTGAAAATTTCCCAAATCTTGGCACCAAACACCAACTTAGCCAAGTCTCACCACAAAATTTGGCTAGCTTGAAATCCAACCAAAATGGAAATTTCTTGTACCAAGATTTTTACGGTATTCAATTGGTGATATAAAGAGTGCATTCCAACCATATAATCTCAAAAACCAAGACTTTTAATATTTCCCAAATCTTGGCCCCAAACACCAACTTAGCCAAGTTTCACCACAAAATTTGGCTAGCTTGAAATCCAGCGAAAATGGAAACTTTCTTGTACCAAGATTTTTACGGTAGTCATTTGGTATTATAAAGAGTGCATTCCAACCATATAATCTCAAAAACCAAGACTTTGAATATTTCCCAAATCTTGGCCCCAAACACCAACTTAGCCAAGTCTCACCACAAAATTTGGCTAGCTTGAAAACCAACCAAAATGAAAAATTTCTTACACCAAGATTTTTAGGGTAGGCATATGGTGATATAAAGAGTCAATTCCAACCATTAAATCTAAAAAACCAAGACTTTGAAAATTTCCCAAATCTTTGCACCAACCACCAACTTTCTCGAGTTTCACCACCAAACTTGGCTAGCTTTAAAACCAACCAAAATGAAAAATTTCTTACACCAAGATTTTTAGGGTAGTCATATGATGATATAAAGAGTGCATTCCAACCATTAAATCTCAAATTCCAAGACTTTGAAAATTTCCCAAATCTTGGCACCAAACACCAACTTAGCCAAGTCTCACCACAAAATTTGGCGAGCTTGAAATCCAGCGAAAATGGAAAATTTCTTGTACCAAGATTTTTACGGTAGTCATTTGGTGATATAAAGAGTGCATTCCAACCATATAATCTCAAAATCCAAGACTTTGAAAATTTCCCAAATCTTGGCACCAAACACCAACTTAGCCAAGTCTCACCACAAAATTTGGCTAGCTTGAAAACCAACCAAAATGAAAAATTTCTTACACCAAGATTTTTAGGGTAGGCATATGGTGATATAAAGAGTGCATTCCAACCATATAAATCTAAAAAACCATGAATTTGAAAATTTCCCAAATCTTGGCGCCAACCACCAACTTTCTCGAGTTTCACCACCAAACTTGGCTAGCTTTAAAACCAACAAAAATGAAAAATTTCTTACACCAAGATTTTTAGGGTAGTCATATGATGATATAAAGAGTGCATTCCAACCATTAAATCTCAAATTCCAAGACTTTGAAAATTTCCCAAATCTTGGCACCAAACACCAACTTAGCTAAGTCTCACTACAAAATTTGGCTAGCTTGAAAACCAACCAAAATTTAAAAATTTCTTGCACAAAGATTTTTACGGTAGTCATTTCGTGATATAAAGAGTGCATTCCAACCATATAATCTCAAAAACCATGACTTTGAAAATTTCCCAAATCTTGGCACCAAACACCAACTTAGCCAAGTCTCACCACAAAATTTGCCTAGCTTGAAAACCAACCAAAATTGAAAATTTCTTGCACCAAGATTTTTACGGTAGTCATTTGGTGATATAAAGAGTGCATTCCAACCATATAATCTCAAAAACCATGACTTTGAAAATTTCCCAAATCTTGGCATCAAACACCAACTTAACCAAGTCTCACCACAAAATTTGGCTAGCTTGAAAACCAACCAAAATGAAAAATTTCTTACACCAAGATTTTTAGGATATTCAAATGGTCATATAAAGAGTGCATTCCAACCATTAAATCTCAAAAACAATGACTTTGAAAAATTCCAAAATCTTGGCACCAACGACCAACTTTCTCGAGTTTCACCACCAAACTTGGCTAGCTTGAAAACCAACCAAAATGAAAAATTTCTTGCATGATATTTTTATAGTAGCCATTTGGTCATATAAAGAGTGTTTTCCAACAATCAAATCTCAAAAACCAAGACTCTGAAAATTTTACAAATCTTGACACCAAGGACAAACTAAGCCAAGCATCACCACCTAACTTAGCTACCTTGAAAACCAACAAAAATGAAGAATTTCTTGCATCAAGATTTTTACAATAGTCGGCTAGCTTGAAAACCAACCAAAATGAAAAATTTCTTGCACGAGTTTATTATAGTATCCATTTGGGGTTATAAACAGTGCATTCCAACCATATAATCACAAAATCCAAGACTTTGAAAATTTCCCAAATCTTGGCACCAAAGACCAACTTAGCCAAGTCTCACCACAAAATTTGGCTAGCTTGAAAACCACCCAAAATGAAAGATTTCTTACACCAAGATTTTTAGGGTAGGCATATGGTGATATAAAGAGTGCATTGCCAAAATTAAATCTAAAAAATCAAGACTTTGAATATTTCTCAAATCTTTGCACCAACAACCACCTTTCTCGAGTTTCACCACCAAACTTGGCTAGCATTAAAACCAACCAAAATGAAAAATTCTTACACCAAGATTTTTAGGGTAGTCATATGATGATATAAAGAGTGCATTCCAACAGATAAATCTCAAAAACCAAGACTTTGAAAATTTCCCAAATCTTGGCACCAACCACCAACTTTCTCGAGTTTCACCACAAAACTTGGCTAGCTCTAAAACCAACCAAAATGAAAAATTTCTTGCATGATATTTTTATAGTACCCATTTGGTCATATAAAGAGTGCTTTCCAACAATCAAATCTCAAAAACCAAGACTCTGAAAATTTTACAAATCTTGACTCCAAGGACAAACTAAGCCAAGCAACACCACCTAACTTAGCTACCTTGAAAACCAACAAAAATGAAAAATTTCTTGCATCAAGATTTTTACAGTAGTCGGCTAGCTTGAAAACCAACCAAAATGAAAAATTTCTTGCACGAGTTTATTATAGTATCCATTTCGGGTTATAAACAGTGCATTCCAACCATATAATCTCAAAATCCAAGACTTTGAAAATTTCCCAAATCTTGGCACCAAACACCAACTTAGCCAAGTCTCACCACAAAATTTGGCTAGCTTGAAAACCAACCAAAATAAAAAATTTCTTACACCAATATTTTTAGGGTAGGCATATGGTAATATAAAGAGTCAATTCCAACCATTAAATCTAAAATACCAAGACTTTGAAAATTTCCCAAATCTTTGCAGCAACCACCAACTTTCTCGAGTTTCACCACCAAACTTGGCTAGCTTTAAAACCAACCAAAATGAAAAATTTCTTACACCAAGATTTTTAGGGTTGTCATATGATGATATAAAGAGTGCATTCCAACCATTAAATCTCAAAAACCAAGACTTTGAAAATTTCCCAAATCTTGGCACCAACCACCAACTTTCTCGAGTTTCACCACCAAACTTGGCTAGCTTGAAAACCAACGAAAATGAAAAATTTCTTACATGAGATTTTTATAGTAGCCATTTGGTGATAAAAAGAGTGCATTCCAACAATCAAATCTCAAAAACCAAGACACTGAATATTTTACAAATCTTGACATCAAGGACAAACTTAACCAACTATCACCACCTAACTTAGGTAGGTGGAAAACAAACGAAAATGAAAAATTTCTTGCATAAATATTTTTACAGTAGTCGGCTAGCTTGAAAACCAACCAAATTGAAAACTTTCTTGCACGAGATTATTATCGTAGCCATTTGGGGTTTTAAATAGTGCATTCCAACCATATAATCTCATAAACCAAGAGTTTGAAAATTTCCAAAATCTTGGCACCAACCACCAACTTTCTCGAAGTTCACCACCAAACTTGGCTAGCTTGAAAACCAACCAAAATGAAAAATTTCTTGCATGATATTTTTATAGTAGCCATTTGATCATATGAAGAGTGCATTCCAACAATCAAATCTCAAAAACCAGGACTCTGAAAATTTTACAAATCTTGACACCAAGGACAAACTAAGCCAAGCATCACCACCTAACATAGCTACCTTAAAAACCAATTAAAATGAAAAATTTCTTGCATCAAGATTTATACAGTAGTCGGCTAGCTTGAAAGCCAACCAAAATGAAAAATTTCTTGCACGAGTTTATTATAGTATCCATTTTGGGTTATAAACAGTGCATTCCAACCATATAATCTCAAAATCCAAGACTTTGAAAATTTCCCAAATCTTGGCACCAAACACCAACTTAGCCAAGTCTCACCACAAAATTTGGCTAGCTTGAAATCCAACCCAAATGGAAACTTTCTTGTACCAAGATTTTAACGGTATTCAATTGGTGATATAAAGAGTGCATTCCAACCATATAATCTCAAAAACCAAGACTTTTAATATTTCCCAAATCTTGGCCCCAAACACCAACTTAGCCATGTTTCACCACAAAATTTGGCTAGCTTGAAATCCAGCGAAAATGGAAACTTTCTTGTACCAAGATTTTTACGGTAGTCATTTGGTGATATAAAGAGTGCATTCCAACCATATAATCTCAAAAACCAAGACTTTGAATATTTCCCAAATCTTGGCCCCAAACACCAACTTAGCCAAGTCTCACCACAAAATTTGGCTAGCTTGAAAACCAACCAAAATGAAAAATTTCTTACACCAAGATTTTTAAGGTAGTCATTTGGTGATATAAAGAGTGCATTCCAACCATTAAATCTCAAAAAACAAGACTTTGAAAATTTCACAAATCTTGCCAACAACCACCATTTTAATCAAATTTCACCACCAAACATGGCCAGCTTGAAAACCAACCAAAATGAAAAATTTCTTACATG
The DNA here is from genome assembly GCA_027742785.1 of Vigna reflexopilosa. NCBI lineage: Eukaryota > Viridiplantae > Streptophyta > Magnoliopsida > Fabales > Fabaceae > Vigna > Vigna reflexopilosa. Next base: position 35,041 of record JAFNIE010000021.1, on the reverse strand, counting down.
AGATTTTTATAGTAGCCATTTGGTGATATAAAGACTGCATTCCGACAATCAAATCTCAAAAACCAAGACTCTAAAAATTTTACAAATCTTGACACCAAGGACGAACTTAGCCTAGTATCACCACCTAACTTAGCTAGCTTGAAAACAAATAAAAATAAAAAAAATTTTGCATCAAGATTTTTATAGTAGTTGGCTAGGTTGAAAACCATCCAAATTGAAAAATTTCTTGCATGAGATTATTATACTATCCATTTGGGGTTATAAACAGTGCATTCCAACCATATAATCTCAAAAACTAAGACTTTGAAAATTTCCCAAATCTTGGCACCAAACACCAATTAAGCCAAGTCTCACCACAAAATTTGGCGAGCTTGAAATCCAGCAAAAATGGAAAATTTCTTGTACCAAGATTTTTACGGTATTCATTTGGTGATATAAAGAGTGCATTCCAACCATATAATCTCAAAATCCAAGACTTTGAAAATTTCCCAAATCTTGGCACCAAACACCAACTTAGCCAAGTCTCACCACAAAATTTGGCTAGCTTGAAAACCAACCAAAATGAAAAATTTCTTACACCAAGATTTTTAGGGTAGGCATATGGTGATATAAAGAGTCAATTCCAACCATTAAATCTAAAAAACCAAAACTTTGAAAATTTCCCAAATCTTTGCACCAACCACCAACTTTCTCGAGTTTCACCACCAAACTTGGCTAGGTTTAAAACCAACCAAAATGAAAAATTTCTTACACCAAGATTTTTAGGGTAGTCATATGATGATATAAAGAGTGCATTCCAACCATTAAATCTCAAATTCCAAGAGTTTGAAAATTTCCCAAATCTTGGCACCAAACACCAACTTAGCCAAGTCTCACCACAAAATTTGGCGAGCTTGAAATCCAGCGAAAATGGAAAATTTCTTGTACCAAGATTTTTACGGTAGTCATTTGGTGATATAAAGAGTGCATTCCAACCATATAATCTCAAAATCCAAGACTTTGAAAATTTCCCAAATCTTGGCACCAAACACCAACTTAGCCAAGTCTCACCACAAAATTTGGCTAGCTTGAAAACCAACCAAAATGAAAAATTTCTTACACCAAGATTTTTAGGGTAGGCATATGGTGATATAAAGAGTTCATTCCAACCATATAAATCTAAAAAACCATGAATTTGAAAATTTCCCAAATTTTGGCACCAACCACCAACTTTCTCGAGTTTCACCACCAAACTTGGCTAGCTTTAAAACCAACAAAAATGAAAAATTTCTTACACCAAGATTTTTAGGGTAGTCATATGATGATATAAAGAGTGCATTCCAACCATTAAATCTCAAATTCAAGGACTTTGAAAATTTCCCAAATCTTGGCACCAAACACCAACTTAGCCAAGTCTCACCAGAAAATTTGGCTAGCTTGAAAACCAACCAAAATTGAAAAATTTCTTGCACAAATATTTTTACGGTAGTCATTTGGTGATATAAAGAGTGCATTCCAACCATATAATCTCAAAATCCAAGACTTTGAAAATTTCCCAAATCTTGGCACCAAACACCAACTTAGCCAAGTCTCACCACAAAATTTGGCTAGCTTGAAAACCAACCAAAATGAAAAATTTCTTACACCAAGATTTTTAGGGTAGGCATATGGTGATATAAAGAGTTCATTCCAACCATATAAATCTAAAAAACCATGAATTTGAAAATTTCCCAAATTTTGGCACCAACCACCAACTTTCTCGAGTTTCACCACCAAACTTGGCTAGCTTTAAAACCAACAAAAATGAAAAATTTCTTACACCAAGATTTTTAGGGTAGTCATATGATGATATAAAGAGTGCATTCCAACCATTAAATCTCAAATTCCAAGACTTTGAAAATTTCCCAAATCTTGGCACCAAACACCAACTTAGCCAAGTCTCACCAGAAAATTTGGCTAGCTTGAAAACCAACCAAAATTGAAAAATTTCTTGCACAAATATTTTTATGGTAGTCATTTGGTGATATAAAGAGTGCATTCCAACCATATAATCTCAAAATCCAAGACTTTGAAAATTTCCCAAATCTTGGCACCAAACACCAACTTAGCCAAGTCTCACCACAAAATTTGGCTAGCTTGAAAACCAACCAAAATGAAAAATTTCTTACACCAAGATTTTTAGGGTAGGCATATGGTGATATAAAGAGTCAATTCCAACCATTAAATCTAAAAAACCAAGACTTTGAAAATTTCCCAAATCTTTGCACCAACAACCACCTTTCTCGAGTTTCACCACCAAACTTGGCTAGCTTTAAAACCAACCAAAACGAAAAATTTCTTACACCAAGATTTTTAGGGTAGTCATATGATGATATAAAGAGTACATTCCAACAGATAAATCTCAAAAACCAAGACTTTGAAAGTTTCCCAAATCTTGGCACCAACCACCAACTTTCTCGAGTTTCACCACCAAACTTGGCTAGCTGGAAAACCAACCAAAATGAAAAATTTCTTGCATGATATTTTTATAGTACCCATTTGGTCATATAAAGAGTGCTTTCCAACAATCAAATCTCAAAAACCAAGACTCTGAAAATTTTACAAATCTTGACTCCAAGGACAAACTAAGCCAAGCAACACCACCTAACTTAGCTAACTTGAAAACCAACAAAAATGAAAAATTTCTTGCATCAAGATTTTTACAGTAGTCGGCTAGCTTGAAAACCAACCAAAATGAAAAATTTCTTGCACGAGTTTATTATAGTATCCATTTCGGGTTATAAACAGTGCATTCCAACCATATAATCTCAAAATCCAAGACTTTGAAAATTTCCCAAATCTTGGCACCAAACACCAACTTAGCCAAGTCTCACCACAAAATTAGGCTAGCTTGAAAACAAACCAAAATGAAAAATTTCTTACACCAAGATTTTTAGGGTAGTCATATGATGATATAAAGAGTGCATTCCAACCATTAAATCTCAAAAACCAAGACTTTGAAAATTTTCCAAATCTTGGCACCAACCACCAACTTTCTCGAGTTTCACCACCAAACTTGGCTAGCTTGAAAACCAACCAAAATGAAAAATTTCTGACACGAGATTTTTATAGTAGCCATTTGGTGATAAAAAGAGTGCATTCCAACAATCAAATCTCAAAAACCAAGACACTGAATATTTTACAAATCTTGACATCAAGGACAAACTTAACCCACTATCACCACCTAACTTAGGTAGGTGGAAAACCAGCGAAAATGAAATATTTCTTGCATAAAGATTTTTACAGTACTCGGCTAGCTTGAAAACCAACCAAATTGAAAAATTTCTTGCACGAGATTATTATCGCAGCCATTTGGGGTTTTAAATAGTGCATTCCAACCATATAATCTCAAAAACCAAGACTTTGAAAATTTCCCAAATCTTGGCACCAAACACCAACTTAGCCAAGTCTGACCACAAAATTTGGCTAGCTTGAAAACCAACCAAATGGAAAATTTCTTGCACCAAGAATTTTACGGTAGTCATTTGGTGATATAAATAGTCATTCGGACCATATAATCTCAAAAACCATGACTTTGAAAATTACCCAAATCTTGGCATCAAACACCAACTTAGCCAAGTCTCACCACAAAATTTGGTTAGCTTGAAAAGCAACCAAAATGAAAAATTTCTTACACCAAGATTTTTAGGGTAGTCATTTGGTGATATAAAGAGTGCATTCCAACCATTAAATCTAAAAAACCAGGACTTTGAAAATTTCCCAAATCTTGGCACCAACTACCAACTTTCTCGAGTTTCCCCACCAAACTTGGCTAGCTTGAAAACCAACCAAAATCAAAAATTTCTTTCACGAGTTTATTATAGTATCCATTAGGGGTTATAAACAGTGCATTCCAACCATATAATCTCAAAATCCAAGACTTTGAAAATTTCCCAAATCTTGGCACCAAACACCAACTTAGCCAAGTCTCACCACAAAATTTGGCTAGCTTGAAAACCAACCAAGATTTTTAGGGTAGGCATATGGTGATATAAAGAGTCAATTCCAACCAATAAATCTAAAAAACCAAGACTTTGAAAATTTCCCAAATCTTTGCACCAACCACCAGCTTTCTCGAGTTTCACCACCAAACTTGGCTAGCTTTAAAACCAACCAAAATGAAAAATTTCTTACACCAAGATTTTTAGGGTAGTCATATGATGATATAAAGAGTGCATTCCAACCATTAAATCTCAAAAACCAAGACTTTGAAAATTTCCCAAATCTTGGCACCAACCACCAACTTTTTCGAGTTTCACCACCAAACTTGGCTTGCTTGAAAACCAACCAAAATGAAAAATTTCTTACATGAGATTTTTATGGTAGCCATTTGGTGATAAAAAGAGTCCTTTCCAACAATCAAATGTCAAAAACCAAGACTCTGAATATTTTACAAATCTTGACATCAGGGACAAACTTAACCCACTATCGCCACCTAACTTAGGTAGTTGGAAAACCAACGAAAATGAAATATTTCTTGCATCAAGATTTTTAAAGTAGTCGACTAGCTTGAAAACCAACCAAATTGAAAAATTTCTTGCACGATATTATTATCGTAGCCATTTGGGGTTTTAAACAGTGCATTCCAACCATATAATCTCAAAAACAAAGACTTTGAAAATTTCCCAAATCTTGGCACCAAACACCAACTTAGCCAAGTCTGACCACAAAATTTGGCTAGCTTGAAAACCAACCAAATGGAAAATTTCTTGCACCAAGAATTTTACGGTAGTCATTTGGTGATATAAATAGTCATTCGGACCATATAATCTCAAAAACCATGACTTTGAAAATTACCCAAATCTTGGCATCAAACACCAACTTAGCCAAGTCTCACCACAAAATTTGGTTAGCTTGAAAAGCAACCAAAATGAAAAATTTCTTACACCAAGATTTTTAGGGTAGTCATTTGGTGATATAAAGAGTGCATTCCAACCATTAAATCTAAAAAACCAGGACTTTGAAAATTTCCCAAATCTTGGCACCAACTACCAACTTTCTCGAGTTTCCCCACCAAACTTGGCTAGCTTGAAAACCAACCAAAATGAAAAATTTCTTGCACGAGTTTATTATAGTATCCATTAGGGGTTATAAAGAGTGCATTCCAACCATATAATCTCAAAATCCAAGACTTTGAAAATTTCCCAAATCTTGGCACCAAACACCAACTTAGCCAAGTCTCACCACAAAATTTGGCTAGGTTGAAAACCAACCAAAATGAAAAATTTCTTACACCAAGATTTTTAGGGTAGGCATATGGTGATATAAAGAGTCAATTCCAACCATTAAATCTAAAAAACCAAGACTTTGAAAATTTCCCAAATCTTTGCACCAACCACCAACTTTCTCGAGTTTCACCACCAAACTTGGTTAGCTTTAAAACCAACCAAAATGAAAAATTTCTTACACCAAGATTTTTAGGGTAGTCATATGATGATATAAAGAGTGCATTCCAACCATTAAATCTCAAAAACCAAGACTTTGAAAATTTCCCAAATCTTGGCACCAACCACCAACTTTTTCGAGTTTCACCACCAAACTTAGCTTGCTTGAAAACCAACCAAAATGAAAAATTTCTTACATGAGATTTTTATGGTAGCCATTTGGTGATAAAAAGACTCCTTTCCAACAATCAAATCTCAAAAACCAAGACTCTGAATATTTTACAAATCTTGACATCAAGGACAAACTTAACCCACTATCGCCACCTAACTTAGGTAGCTGGAAAACCAACGAAAATGAAATATTTCTTGCATCAAGATTTTTATAGTAGTCGACTAGCTTGAAAACCAACCAAATTGAAAAATTTCTTGCACGATATTATTATCGTAGCCATTTGGGGTTTTAAACAGTGCATTCCAACCATATAATCTAAAAAACAAAGACTTTGAAAATTTCCCAAATCTTGGCACCAAACACCAACTTAGCCAAGTCTGACCAAAAAATTTGGCTAGCTTGAAAACCAACCAAATGGAAAATTTCTTGCACCAAGAATTTTACGGTAGTCATTTGGTGATATAAATATTCATTCGGACCATATAATCTCAAAAACCATGACTTTGAAAATTTCCCAAATCTTCGCATCAAACACCAACTTAGCAAAGTCTCACCACAAAATTTGGTTAGCTTGAAAAGCAACCAAAATGAAAAATTTCTTATACCAAGATTTTTAGGGTAGTCATTTGGTGATATAAAGAGTGCATTCCAACCATTAAATCTAAAAAACCAGGACTTTGAAAATTTCCCAAATCTTGGCACCAACTACCAACTTTCTCGAGTTTCCCCACCAAACTTGGCTAGCTTGAAAACCAACCAAAATGAAAAATTTCTTGCATGAGATTTTTATAATAGCCATTTGGTGGTAAAAAGAGTGCATTCCAAAAATCAAATCTCAAAAACAAAGACTCTGAAAATTTTACAAATCTTGACACTGATGACAAACTTAGCCAAGTATCACCACCTAATTTATCTAGCTTGAAAACAAACAAAAATGAAAAATTTCTTGCATCAAGATTTTTACAGCAGTCGGCTAGCTTGAAAACCAACCAAAATGAAAAATTTCTTGCACGTGATTATTATAGTATCCTTGTGGGGTTATAAACGGTGCATTCCAACCATATAATCTCAAAAACCAAGACATTGAAAATTTCCCAAATCTTGGCACCAAACACCAACTCAGCCAAGTCTCACCACAAAATTTGGCTATTTTGAAAACCAACCAAAATGGAAAATTTCTTTCACCAAGATTTTTATGGTAGTCGTTTGGTGATATAAAGAATGCATTCGAACAATTAAATGTAAAAAACCAAGTCTTTGAAAATTTCCCAAATCTTAGCACCAACGACCAACTTTCTCGAGTTTCACCCCCAAACTTGGCTAGCACGAAAACCAACCAAAATGAAAAATTTCTTGCATGAGATTTTTATAGTAGCCATTTGGTGATAAATCAAATCTCAAAAACAAAGACACTGAAAATTTTACAAATGTTGACACCAATGACAAACTTAGCCAAGTATCACCACCTTACTTATCTAGCTTGAAAACAAACAAAAATGAAAAATTTCTTGCATCAAGAATTTTACAACAGTCGGCTAGCTTGAAAACCAACCAAAATGAAAAATTTCTTGCACAAGATTATTATAGTATCCATTTGGGGTAATAAATAGTGCATTCCAACCATATAATCTCAAAATCCAAGACTTTGAAAATTTCCCAAATCTTGGCACCAAACACCAACTTAGCCAAGTCTCACCACAAAATTTGGCTAGCTTGAAAACCAACGACATGGAAAATTTCTTGCACCAAGATTTTTACGGTAGTCATTTGGAGATATAAAGAGTGCATTCCAACCATATAATCTCAAAAACCATGACTTTGAAAATTTCCCAAATCTTAGCATCAAACACCAACTTAGCCAAGTCTTAGCACAAAATTTGGCTAGCTTGAAAACCAACCAAAATGAAAAATTTCTTACACCAAGATTTTTAGGGTAGTCATTTGGTGATATAAAGAGTGCATTCCAACCATTAAATCTCAGAAACTAAGACTTTTAAAATTTCCCAAATCTTGGCACCAACCACCACATATTGTGTGCACATGATTCTTATGGAGAATGATTATAGGCTGGTGGCACAACCACAGAGGAGATTGAATCCTGTTATGAAGGAAGTTGTGAGAAAGGAAGTGTTGAAATTATTAGAAGCATTTATCATTTACCCAATTTCTGATAGCAAATGGGTGAGTCTGGTTCAGGTGGTGCCAAAGAAAGGAGGAATGACAGTGATTCATAATGAGAAAAATGAATTAATTCCTACACGAACAGTTACTGGATGGCGTATGTGTATTTACTACAGAAAGTTAAATACAACTACCAGATGTTAGAAAGATTGGCTGGACAAGCATATTATTGTTTTCTTGACGCTATTCAGGATATAATCAAATTGTGGTGGATCCTGAAGATCAAGAAAAAACAACCTTTACATGTCCTTTTGGTATATTCGCCTATAGGAAAATGCCATTTGGATTATGTAATGCACCTGCTACATTTCAAAGGTGTATGCAAGCAATCTTTGCGGAATTCATGGAAAAAAGCATAGAAGTCTTCATGGATGATTTTTCAGTATTTGGAAACTCCTTTCAAAGAGGCTTGATTAACTTGGATGTAGTTCTTAAAAGTTGTGTTCAAACGAATCTTGTTTTGAATTAGGAAAAATGTCATTTTATGGTTACAGAAGGAATTGTGTTGGGACACAAGATTTCAGCCAGAGGAATTGAAGTTGATAAGGCCAAGGTGGAGATTATTGAAAAACTTCCACCACCATCAAATGTGAAGGGAATTCGGAGTTTCTTAGGTCATGCGGGGTTTCATCGGAGATTCATTAAAGATTTTTCAAAGATTGATAAGCCATTAAGTAATATACTTGTTAAGGATACACCATTTGAGATGAGCCCTGAGTGTTTGCAAGCTTTTGATTTCTTGAAGAAAAGTTTGATTTCTGCTCCAGTGATTGTGGCTCCAGATTGGAATAATGATTTTTAGCTTATGTGTGATGCCATTAATTATGCTATAGGTGTTGTGTTGGGTCAAAGAAAAGAAAAGGTATTTCATGCTATTTATTATGCAAGGTGTTGAATGCAGCACAACTGAATTATGCTACTATAGAAAAAAATTTCTGGTTATAGTTTATGCAATGGAAAAATTTAGATCTTATTTTATTGGATCTAAAGTGATAATTTATACGGATCATGCAGCCATAAAATACTTATTGACAAAGCCAGATTCAAAGCCACGGCTAATTAGGTGGGTCCTTTTGTTACAAGAGTTTGATGTAGAGATCCGTGATAAAAAGGGAAGTGAGAATTTAATTGCAGATCATTTATCCCGGTTGGTTAACATTGAAGTAACAAGCAAGGAGAAAGAAATCTGGGAGACTTTTTCAGATGAAACTCTTTTGTATATTCAAGAGAGACCATGGTTTGCTGATATGGCTAATTTTAAAGCTGCATGTGTTATTCCTGAGGAACTAAGTTGGCAAGAGGGAAAACAATTTTATTCTGATGGTAAGCAGTTTATATGGATGATCCGTATTTATTTAAGATTGGGGCAGACAATCTTTTGAGAAGATGTGTGACAAAGGAAGAAGCAGAAGGAATCCTTTGGCATTGTCATAATTCTCCTTATGGAGGTCACTATAATGGAGAGCGAACGACTGCAAAAATTTTGCAGTCAGGATTTTATTGGCCTACATTGTTTAAAGATGCTCACAAACATGCTAGGAATTGTGACAAGTGTCAACGGAAGGGGCTATATCAAGAAGACATGAAATGCCGTTACAGGGTATCTTGGAAGTTGAGGTTTTTGATTGTTGGGGGATTGATTTTGCTGGTCCTTTTCCACCATCATTTAATAATGAATATATTTTGGTGGTTGTGGATTATGTGAGTAAATGGGTTGAAGCTTTGGCATGTTCAAAGAATGATGCTAACACGGTGATCAAATTTTTGAAAAGACAAATTTTCTCACGATTTGGAACTCCTAGAGTACTTATTAGGGATGGGGGGTTTCATTTTTGTAACGTTCAGCTTGCTAAGGTACTTAAACATTACGGGGTAAAGCATAAGGTAGTTGCACCTTATCATCCACAAACAAACGGTCAAGCTGAAGTTTCCAATAGAGAAATCAAAAGGATATTAGAAAAGACAGTTGCTTTTTCACGAAAAGATTGGTCACATAAATTTGATGATGCACTTTGGGCCTATAGGACAGCTATGAAGACCTCCATGGGATTATCACCTTTTCAAATGGTATATGGGAAAACATGTCACTTGCCTGTAGAGATGGAACATAAGGCTTTGTGGGCTTTGAAGTTTTTAAACTTTAATCCTCATGAAGTTCAAAGCAAACGAAGAAATCAATTGTTAGAACTTGAAGAGATGAGGTTACATGCATATGACTCCTCTAGGAGTTATAAAGAGAAAGTAAAATTGTATCATGATAAGAAGTTGATAAAGAGGGTTTTCAATCCAGGGCAACAGGTGTTATTGTTCAATTCAAGGTTGAAGTTATTTCCTGGAAAGTTAAAATCAAAATGGTCGGGACCGTTTGTAATAAAGTGTGTATACCCAAATGGAGTTGTAGAATTGGAAATTCCAAATGATGATGGTCAGCAGTGAAGTTGGGTGGTAAATGGGCAGAGGCTTAAGCATTACTTGGGAGGAAAGGTGGAGCAATTTTCTGCGATGATGATGTTAGTGGATCCATGAGGTTCGGGTCAGGCTCGTGACGTTAAACAAGCGCTATTGGGAGGCAACCCAGGTATTTTTTTTCTTTTGTACGTTGAATTTGTAGAATAGGTTGAACTTTTATTTTGTGTCTATGCTTGGCTTGTACAATGGTTCTAATGGTAGTATTAAAAATGCATGACAAGTATTGGATAATGATTGAATGTGGTTGACTGAGAATGTATGTGTGTTGATATCCAGTTAAATGATTCACTAATTATATGAATAGATGTGTTGTGGTTCATGATTGTGATTGTGATGCTAAGCAGGATAAATGAATGATGTGTGAGAAAGCATGTGTGCGAGGTTTTGAGCTCCAGAGTTCTTATTGATATATGTATTGTTCACAGGGAATCATGAATGATATTGCCTTAGCCTTGATAATTGATTGATTTGCATGCTTATGTTATATGATCAAGGCCATGTTTGGAAGCCCTTATCTAGCCAAAAATTTCACCCAACAAGTTTAAAATTTTATACCCTTTTTGAACCTTAGCCTTAAACAGGATGAGAACCCTTGATTTGAAATTATTTATCTTGAGTGAGGTTGAGAACAATCGTATGTGATGAAAAGGTTCAAGTTTGGGGTTGTATGGGGATAATTGAAAGGCAAAAGAAGAGCATTGAGTTCAAGTATTGAAAAGAAAACAAATGCATGTGTAAAGAAGAAAAAGAAAAAAAAATAAAATAAAAGCATGAAAAAGGAACTCAATGCAAAATTGATAAAAAGGGAAGAAGTTGGGAATAAAGGAGTTTGGTGATAGAGAGAGTTTAAACTTGAACCTTTTCAATGCTGAAAGCTTCTGAGTTTAGCTCCCTTAACTCAAGGATTTTACAATCTAGAAAAACCAAATTTTCTTGATAGCCTAGCCTCATTACAAGCCTTGGAAAAGTCCTCGTGATGGTATTTGCATGTAAGGATTTTGATTGTTTTAGATAAATGGCAATATTGTTCTATATGACATGTGAATAATAAAGAGTGGAGTGATTCCTTAAAACACTTGAATGATTGAGTGAAACACTTGCTTGGTAAGAATTGTTGAAATCCATGTTTACATCTATGCTTAGTGAATTGATCATTCATGAATAAAACATCTGTTGGGAAATATTGGAGTAGGTGAACTAGATTGGATTGAAAGCAAGCTTGCATCTTGGTAGGATTCCAAAGAAAATCTGAATTAACTTGTCATGAAGAAAAGGGTTTTGAAAAGTGTAGAACTACTTGATGAAAAATTGGAAGGCCAAGTTTTGTTTTGTTTTGCTTGAGGACAAGCAAAGTTTTAAGTTTGGGGTTGTGATAACGGCATCAAAACCGTTATTTTCATGCATAAATTTGATATTAAAACACACCCTTTGTAGCTTAAAATGAGCTTAGAATCAAGTAAAACTCTTAAATTGTGTTACATGAGAGTCAAAAGTTGTTTTTAGAGATATTATGCTTGTTTTGCATTGTTTTGCATTGTTTTGCAGGGTTTTTGATGAAAATGGAAGATGGCAATGAAGTAGGAAGGTCATAGACTCAAGAATGAAGGAGAAAAAGGAAGAAAAGAAGAGTATGTGAACCGCTCAGCGGTCAATTCCACCGCTGAGCGTCCTAGTGCAAGGAAAAGTTGTTGTCTGGCACCCAAGCGGTGACACTGAGCGTCCAGAGCGACAAGAGGCAAACCGCTCAGCGGTCATTTCTGGCGCCTGGGCGGTGGCGTGGGTTGAGGCAAACCGCTGAGCGGCCAATTTAGGCGCCTGGGTGGTTGTCTGTTTTTATATTTTGGATTTTGAGATCTTTTCTGTTATCTTTTTGGCTTATATATAGCCCTAGTACGAACCCAAATGTAATTATTTTGGCAGAGAACAAGTCCATAGCAGCTTTACACCTTTGGAGGAGATTTCTTGGATGCTTAGGCTCCACTTTATCAATTCTAGGGTTTGCTCTTTCCATTCTTCCATTCAATTCATCTAGTTTCACCATGATTATGGTGAACTAAACCCTTAGTTGTTGGGGAACAATGTAATATTTTGAAACTCTCATATATTGAAATTCTTGTTTACTTTATATGCTTGCATATGCTTGATTTATCAATTGTTGGGTTCTTTACCTTTGCTTAATGCTTCTACAGTTTAACTCATTAGGTAGATGTTGTTTGTCTTTATTGATACGGGGACGTACGATAATGTCATGAACTAGGGAGAATTCCTTGATTATATTAATACCGCCTAGGGATAGGGGTAGGACGATGAATTGTATTTTGCTTCCTCTCATTATGCATTATTAGTTACTAGGGGAGGCTAGGGATAGCAAGTCGGTAATTAATAATAGGCTCTTTTCACCAAGGGATTGGGTTAAGGGTAAACCAAGAAAGTTTGCATGGCAATATGATAAATAAGCAAAGTAAATAAGAAGAGTAGATATATGAGGGCGGATAAGATGAAATTGTAACCCCCAACAACCTCATTCATTCATAGTTTTTCTTCGTCAATTGAATTCCTGCATTTGCATGTTTATTTTTGTTTTGCATTTGAAACCATTAAAAATATTTTCTTTTCTCAAGTGTCAAACAATTTATTTACACGAAAGATGACGCCTTAAGAGTCCTCTGGGAAGAACAATATTGGGATTACCGATTTTTATTACTTGATACGATCTGGTACACTTGCCAGGGGTTTAACAGACATATTAAGCTAGATTCCATATACAAAACTAAAATCACAGACCAGGAAAACTATCATTACACTAACAGTACCTGTTGGATAGAGGAACATGAAGTGTGCTCATAAAATCTCCAGGAAACTGCACAAAAAGTAAAAATTGAGTTCTTAATTCTGGATAAATTAAAAAATAGACTTAAAACACATTAACAAGTTATATACTCCACAAACAAAAGGGGACTTTGATATTAAAAACAGAGGCTAAAGTAAAACAATACCGTATACAACCAACTGGTATCAGATTATCCCTTTTGGAATGTCATAATCCATTGTCCACAATTGACGCAGATAGGGTCCTCCAATTTTGGCTCGATCATATACTTGAAGCAATGAAAATCCACCCCCACACCGAACTTGCTCAGTTGGTGGATATTGTTACAAAGTTTGAACAGTTTTCATGTAAAAAAACAAGAGTTAGCTTTTGTAACTTTAAACAAACACAGATTAAACACGACTTTACACATACACAAAACTTTACACACAAATAAATATATTACACAAACACACAAACACAATATTATTAACACATAAACACCAAGAAGCACACAACCAATCAAACAAGCACAAACACGCACAACAACAACAACAACAACAATAAGACTAAAAATAATAGTTTGATATAGCTACAATATAGGTAAGACATATGAAGCTAGATTCCATATACAAAACAAAAATCACAGACCTGAAAAACTATCATTACCCTAACAGTACCTGTTGAATAGAGGAACATGAAGTGCGCTCATAAAATCTCCAGGAAACTGCTCAAAAAGTTTGTGTAGTGCCTTCAATAACCGAATCTGATAAGAACATACAGCCACAAAAAATATAACAACAACTAATCTTCATTTCAAAATCGTACAAGATCGGACTAACAAAAGAAAAAACAAATAAATAATAAATAGTCAACCATAACAACTTAAAAAACAATACTTACCTCTCCTAGTCTATTTCTTGCACGGAGCAAGAATCTTCGGACAGTCGATACAACTGTGTACACGGTATAAATATCTAGAAGATACATATGAAAAGAGAATAGGCAAATTAGAATCAGCAACCACAACACCCCAAAACAATGGAAGGGAAAAGCAATTTTGCATAACAGTTAAATCAACAAAATAAATCACAGTGCTTCATATATTCCTGATGATATCATTTTATTACTGCTCAAGAACTAGCTTTTCAAGTGAGAAACTTTTTTATATTCAAATAAACCTAAAATACATTCAATTAAGAACTTGCCATCACACTTTGAATATTAATCCAAGTTAAAATACATTCATTAAGAAAAGGAGGTGAAGTGTTAGCACTTTCCAAGGTCAAATGAAAAAAGTAAAAATTGAGTTCTTGAATCTGGATAAATTAAAAAATAGACTTAAAATATATTCACTATACTCCACAAACAAAAGGAAACTTTGATATTAAAAACAGAGGCTAAAGTAAAAATGTACCGTATAAAACCAACTGGTATCATATTTTCCGCTTTGGATTGTCATATTCCATTGTCCACAATAGACGCAGATAGGGTCCTCCAATTTTGTCACGATCCTATACTTGAAGCAGTGAAAATCCACCCCCACACCGAACTTGCTCAGGTGGTGGATATTGTTACAAAGATTGAACAGTTTTCATGTAAAAAAAACAAGAGTTAGGTTTTGCAACTTTAAACAGACACACAGACACAGATTAAACACGACTTTATATCACCAAATGGCAAAGTTTGTCGTTGGTGTCAAGATTTGTAAAATTTTCAGAGTCTTGGTTTTTGAGATTTGATTGTTGGAACACATTCTTTATATCACCAAATGACTACTATAAAAATCTTAAGCAAGAAATTTTTCATTTTGGTTGGTTTTCAAGATAGCCAAGCTTGGTAGTGAAACTCGTCTAAGTTGGTAGTTGGTGCCAAGATTTGAGAAATTTTCAAAGTCTTGGTATTTGAGATATAATCTTTGAAATGCACTCTTTATATCACCAAATCACTACCCTAAAAATCTTGGTGTAAGAAATTTTTCATTTTGGTTGGTTTCCAAGCTAGCAAATTTAGTGGTGAGACTTGGCTAAGTTGGTGTTTGGTGCCAAGATTTAGGAAATTTTGAGAGACTTGGTTTTTAAGATTTGATTATTGGAATGCACTCTTTATATAACAACCTAACTACTATAAAAATCTCATGCAAAAAAGTTTTAGTTTTGGTTGGTTTTCAAGCTGGCCAAGTTTGGTGGTGAGACTCGACTATGTTGGTGATTGTTGCCAAGATTGGTGAAATTTTCAAAGTCTTGGTTTTTGAGATTTAATGGTTGGAATGTACTCTTTATATCACCAAATGACTACCCTAAAAATCTTGGTGCATGAAATTATTCAATGTGGTTGGTTTTCAATCTAGCCAAATGTTGTGATGAGAATTGGCTATGTTGGTGTTTGGTGCAATGATTTGGGAAATTTGTAAAGTCTTTGTTTTTGAGATTATAAGGTTGGAATACACTCTTTATATCACCAAATTACTACCTTAAAAATCTTGGTGCAAGAAATTTTCCATTTTGGTTGGTTTTCAAGCTAGCCAAATTTTGTGGTGAGACTTCGCTACGTTGGTGTTTGGTGCCAACTTTGAGAAATTTTCAAAGTCTTGGTTTTTGAGATTATATGGTTTAAATGCACTGTTTATATCCCCAAATGGCTACTATAAAAATCTAGTGCAAGAAATTTTTCGATTTGGTTGGTTTTCAAGCTAGCCGACTACTGTAAAATCTTGATGCATGAAATTTTTCTTTTTCGTTGGTTTTCAAGCTAGCTAAGTTAGGTGGTGATACTTGGCTAAGTTTGTCCTTGGTGTCAAGATTTGAAAAATTTTCTGAGTCTTGGTTTTTGAGATTTGATTGTTGGAACGCATTCTTTATACCACCAAATGACTACTATAAAAATCTTATGCAAGAAATTTTTCATTTTGGTTGGTTTTCAAGCTAGCCAAGCTTGGTAGTGAAACTCGACTAAGTTGGTGGTTGGTGCCAAGATTTGAGAAATTTTCAAAGTCTTGGTTTTTGAGATATAATCTTTGATATCCACTCTTTATATCACTAAATGACTGTCCTAAAACTCTTGGTGTAAGAAATTTTTCATTTTGGTTGGTTTTCAAGCTAGCCAAATTTTGTGGTGAGACTTGTGTAAGTTGGTGTTTGGTGCCAATATTTGGGAAATTTTCAAAGTCTTGGTTTTTTAGATTATATGGTTCGAATGAACTCTTTATATTACCAAATGACTACCGTAAAAATCTTGGTGGAATAATTTTTCCATTTTGATTGGTTTTCAAGCTAGCCAAATTTTGTGATGACTTGGCTAAGTTGGTCTTTCGTGCCAAGAATTGGAAAAATTTCAAAGTCTTGGTTTTTCAGATTATATGGTTGGAATGCACTATTTATAACCCCAAATGTCTACTATAATAATCTCGTGCAAGAAATTTTTCAATTTGGTTGGTTTTCAAGCTAGCCGACTACTATAAAAGTCTTGATGCAAAACATTTTTCATTTTCGTTGGTTTTCAAGCTAGCTAAGTTAGGTGGTGATACTTTACTAAGTTTGTCCTTGGTGTCAAGATTTGTAAAATTTTAAGAGTCTTGGTTTTTGAGATTTGATTTTTGGAATGCACTATTTATCTCACCAAATTACTACTATAAAAATCTCATGCAAGAAATCTTTCAGTTTGGTTGGTTTTCAATCTAGCCAAGCTTCTTGGTGAAACTCAACTAAGTTCGTGGTTGGTGCCAAGATTTGGGAAATTTTCAAAGTCTTTATATCCCCAAATGACCACTGTAAAAATTTCTGTGCATGAAATTTTTCATTTTCGTTGTTTTTCAAGCTAGCTAAATTAGGTGGTGAGTCTTGGCTAAGTTTGTCCTTAGTGCCAAGATTTATGAAATTTTGAGAGACTTGATTTTTAAGATTTGTTTGTTGGAATGCACTATTTATATCACCAACTAGCTACTATAAAAATCTCAAGCAAATAATTTTTCATTTTGGTTGGTTTTCAAGCTGGCCAAGTTTGGTGGTGAGACTCGACTAAGTTGGTGATTGTTGCCAAGATTGGTGAAATTTTCAAAGTCTTGGTTTTTGAGACTTAATGGTTGGAATGCACTCTTTATATCACCAAATGACTACCCTAAAAATCTTGGTGCATGAAATTATTCAATTTGGTTGGTTTTCAAGCTAGCCAAATGTTGTAATGAGACTTGGCTATGTTGGTGTTTGGTGCAAAGATTTGGGGAATTTTCAAAGTCTTTGTTTTTGAGATTATAAGGTTGGAATACACTCTTTATATCACCAAATTACTACGTTAAGAATCTTGGTGCAAGAAATTTTCCATTTTGGTTGGTTTTCAAGTTAGCCAAATTTTATGGTGAGACTTGGCTACGTTGGTGTTTGGTGCCAACTTTGGGAAATTTTCAAAGTCTTGGTTTTTGAGATTTTATGGTTGAAATGCACTGTTTATATCCCCAAATGGCTACTATAATAATCTCGTGCAAGAAATTTTTCAATTTGGTTGGTTTTAAA